>CAUYLG010017993.1:0-66236 GCA_963573385.1 Cacajao melanocephalus | reverse complement strand
CTGGGAGCTACAATCCTGGGCTGTTGTTAATCAGCCATTTTGGATCTCTCCGCCCGGTGATGAAGTTTTTTCTGCTTCTTAGTTTTCCTTTGGCGGACGCCCCTTCCCCGCACAGCTGGACCTTCCCCGTTCAGCTGTGCTTTCTGTGAAACTCTCAGTCCTCAGCGCTTCCAATTGCTGTTCTCCTTGTGGGGACGGGACCAGCCGAGCCGGAGTCGTCCCGTATACTCCGCGCCAAGAAGCGCCATGCTGGGGCGCCGGCAAAATAGCCGCGCCGGCCAAAAAAGTCGCGCTGGCGACCCGTGTGGCTCCTCCGCCGGGAATCTCCTAGTCTGTGGGCAACAAAAATTCGTCTTAAAGTGCGGCGTCCATTTGCTTTCTGCGCTTTCACTGGGAGCTACAATCCTGAGCTGTTGTTAATCGGCCATCTTGTATCTCTCTCCGGTCTGTCCTTAATAAGACACAACTACTGCCAGCTTACTAAATAGAGGGGCCTCCCTGACTTCCATGATTGGCTCAAGCCCCATTCCTGCTGCACTGTGTGATGAGTGTGTGTGTGTGTGTGTTGAGGCATGCCTGCTCACCTGGCACATGGCTGGGGATTTCTGCCTTCTGGCCCTATGGGCAGTGCCTTGGAATAGCCTCCTTATTCAGTGCCTTCTGAATGGTTCAGGGAAGTATTTTTGGCTTATACATTCTGCCCAAGCCCAGGCAAGCTCATCTGTGCCCCAGAATAGCACTTTGCCTTTTACAAGAGAGGGTTGCATTTGCAGAGGTACCATTAACCACCTGGATAAGGGCTCTTACAGCAAAGCATGCTTTCCAGTGGGAGCCTGAATTACACTGTCTATATGAATTGAAGTCTCCCTCACTGTTCTCCCAACTCAAAACAAAAACCACAAATGTGTGAGTAAAGATAAAACATCAGCGTGTTATTCGGAGGCTTTGTGTTTGCACAGGTACACTGTGGAATATATAAACAACACCAAGGGAAAGATACAAGGCACATGGTCCTTTCTTCGTGGTCCATTTATGTATTCCAGTCAAATATTTACTGAGTACCTGTTAAGCACTGGGTGATATACTAAGTATTGGGGATTTTACTTGGAGCATTTGTGGCCCTGCCCTTGCAGAGTTCACAGTCTGATGGAAGAAGACAGACAAGTGTCAAGGGATGGTCACAGTGGAGTAGGATAAATGCCATGAGTTCACACTGGAAGCAGGGCAGTATGCAGTTATGCAGGGTGTGGCTGCTCAAGGGCTCTCGGCTGAACAGATGAATAGAGGCTGAAATCCAGCCTATCCTCTGCTTCTCAAGACATGTGCTTCCCTAGAGTCAGGGGAGCCTTTTAGTAACTCACAGAAAGGCCCACAGAGACCAGCAGTGACCCTGATTGGGAAGGCACCTACCCTGGATTTAGCATGGAAGGGAAAGCTTCTTGGAAGGAAACATTTCAATTGAGACTTGAAAGATGAACAAGAATTAGCCAGACAAGGGAAGCAGAGGAGAGGTAGGAAAGAGTGTTCTAGGCAGAACCATAATCGCCAAAATTAAAGATAATGCTTAGCATGTGCCAGGCACTGAGCTGAGTGCTTTAAAAGATTAATCCTTCTAAGAGGAAGTTGCATATGGAACAGCATGGAAGAAACTGAAGTGAGTTCATTTTGGGAAGAACATGGAGTTCTGAGGAGAGAGAGAGCGTGAAGACTGGAGTGATGATAATAGCTAGTTAAAATTACTTCACACTTGCTCTTTGCTGGGCAACCTTCTGAGTGATCAGCACATATTGACTCATTTAATCCCCATGACTGTATGAGGTAGATACTATTATTATCCTCATTTTACAGATGAAAATGAGGCTGAGAAGGATTAAGTAACTTGACCAGGGCTACAATCTGCACAATTTGGGAGAGAGAATCTGTACTCCCCCTGACTGCAGAGTACAGGTTCTTAATCCCCACACTGCCTCTCTGGGAAGAACTCAAGATGAAAGTAGGTCTCCAAGGACTGACTTGGCAAAGGAGAGAAGGGAAGGCATTCCAGATGAGGTGACAGATGTCAACATTAACAAAGCGGGTTCACATTGAAACTCTGAACAAGGAGAGGCTGGCCACATGGTGCTGTCTCTAGTCGTACTTTTTCAGCAACCCTGGGAAAATGAAAAGCCTCATAAATCACCTCTTTTATTTCTAACCACAATCCCATGAAGGTTGAATGTGGTATCTCCACTGTAACAGTGAAAGAAACAAAGCTCAGGGACAGTAAATGACCTTTCCTCTCAAAAAATAGATCTAGAAGTTTTGTTATTCAAGAAGTTCATTTGTTCTTTTTTACCTTCCTTCCTTCATTCATTCATCATCTATTTACTGAGCACCTTCATTCATTCATTCATCAGCTATTTATTGAGCATCTACAATGTGCCAAACATTCAGCTAGGCTTGAGTGAGTAGGAAATAGGGTATATTCCCTGACCCCAAGTAGATAGGGGTTTTAAGTGATGACAGGTCAGTATGGGTTTTTTAAACACATCTGCAAATTCTTTGACACTCATCTCATTAAAAGATGGAGTTTGTGACTATTCTTGAATCTCGGTTTACCTTCATGACTTGCATGTAGCCAACAGAATGCAGTGGAAGTATGCAGCTTCTGAGGCTAGATCCAAAAAATGGCCAGTCAACTATTGCTCACTATGAGGAGCAGTAGCTGCCAAGAAAGATGTCCAACTAGCCTGACATAGCCATGCTGGACAGGCCAAGTGTGGCCACTCTGGTGACAGCTCCAGCTGAGCTCCCAGTGATGGCCAGCATCGTCTGTCAGCTGTGGATTGAGTCATCTTGGACATCTAGCCCCATCAAAATTTCAGATGCAGCCCTAGCCAACATCTTACTGTAACTGCATGCGAACCCCAAGCAAGAACTTCCCAGCCGAGCCTCTCCCACATTCCTGTCCCACAAGAGTGTGAGTAAAATAAAATGGTGGTTATATTACAGATGTAATTCATTATATAGAAATGATAGCTGTAATCATCAGCCTTCAAAAATTGAAGAGAGCAGCAACTCAGGGCACCCAGTAGAAATAGGGCTCAAGTCACTAGAGAAGAAATTGCTAAAATCTTCTAGTTCAGCAGTGAGTGTAAAACGTTCAGCTATCTCCTAGCTTTTATTGCAAATTGGTCTTTGGGAAGGAGGGGTGCAGGCAAAACTAGAAGAGAAAAAATGAAATGAGCATTCTTTAATAGAGTAATTTATTTTACTTGTTGCTTTGGGTTTGAGCTCCTCTTCCATATATGCATACACACATGCATACACCCACACACAGCAGGCAGTGCAGGAGCCTGATTAAACAAGAAGTTACGATTGTCCCCAAGGGAGCCTACTGTTCTCAGTATTTGAGTTGGTAATGAGTTGTGCTATCTGCTTCTGCTAGGAGTGATATGCTGATTAGTTAAACTGTTTACAAAATTCTGCAGTGACTTTACTTCTGCTGTGTCTGTTGAGAGTTTATTGCAGCAGAGAGGGGACAAGGGCGTTAGAGGTATAAGGGCGGCAGCTAAAAGAGGAAAGCCCACTTCTCAGGGTCTCATCAAGCACTGGCTAGGTGAGAGAGGAGAAGCAGGTGAGGTAGGTAATGATGAGGGGCAATGGGCATGAGCTCCTGCATAAAGAGCGGTTCCTCTTAGAGACCAGGGTATTCACTTCCTACATTCTGTGTCTCACCTTTGCTTTCCTTCTTCCTGTGAATATGCATGGAAGAAGAAAACAGGGAGGAGAGATGATGGTGATTAGTAATGTGTTCCAACTATGGCCCTGACCTTGTCAGGAAAGAGACAGGGAAGAAGGTAGTCTCCTTTCAGATCAGTCCGTCTCTGAAGAGAAAATCTCTTCCCCCTCTCCAAGGGCTTGCCTTGCTCTCTTCATAACCCATCAACTGTGGTGGAAGTCATACGATGTCACCAGAAATATCTACAGACAGCTCTTGGGGTTAATTCTGAGAGGCGAGGGTGTTCCAGATAAATATTCTTCTTTAATTAATGTTTCTAATTTTTAGTCAGTTTGAAATTAAAGAACTTTACCTATAGGCCATCTGAGATGTTGGCTGTTCATTCTTGCAGGGGTGCACAGGACCATTTTTCAACCTCATTTAACCTGCAAAACAGCTGTTCTAAGAATTGTTGGAGGATCTTCTTCCCCTCAAAGGGGGTGTGAGTGGCAGGAACTTGATTAGGATTCAATGTTGGTATTGCCTGAGGCATGTCATTTGAGGGAGTGAGTCCCAGGTTCCCACTAGGAGGTGACTTTCCTCCTATCAGAGCTCCGCCTGGGTTTTCAAAGACATTGTATCATTAGCACAGACTCACTTATAAGTTGGAGACTGGCTCAGTAAGGTGTATTGAGCCTTGAAGTGTTTTTACCTGCTCTGCTGTGAAAGTCAAATTGTATATGTTTATATCCCTGAAGTTGAGTGAGTAGAGGAGGATGGAGGAGAAAAGGATCCAGAGTGGTGGGGCAGGATCTATTTAGGGAGTACCTAGATTCCAAGATTCTGCTTGGCAGGTGTTGGAGGAAACCTGTCTCCCCTCTCAGTTGAGGCAACGTTCCTGCTGGGGTTAGCAGTTGATTTTCATCCTCTATGAGACATATTCTCAGGGACTGTTCCCTTAAACCAACCTTTGTTACCCTCTTGTTAAGTATGGAACCTAAAGACATTTTCAGGACTGTTCCAAATTCTATGTGGTTTTGAATAAATAGCTATATTTATTTGCTACTAGAGGAGAACTTAGAACTTAGTGCTTTGAGAGATTGTTCTGTCTGAGGTTATACAACCAGTTAGTGACTGAGCTAGGAATAGAACCCAGGTGTCCTGGCTCTCAAATCTGTGTTATTTCTGTTATACTATATTGCTTTATCTAAAGGAGTACCTGTAAATGGATTTAAAGCAGAGTTTCCAGATAATTCTTTGTTGTGGGGGGCATTGTATGATGTTTAGCGGCATCTCTGGCCTCTACCCACTAGATGCCAGTAGCAACCATTTCTACTGTCCAGTTGGAAGAAAAGTTTTTCCAGATATGGTCAAGTATTGCATGCGGGCAAAATTTCTTCCAGCTGAGAACTAATGATTTAAAGTTAGTGCATCTTTAGAGAAGAAATGGGCTTATGTTAATTCCTTCTGGGCATGTGTTGCGTATACATGTATTTGAGTAACAGGGATACGAGAAGATCTACTTCCTAACTAACTACGGCTACATAGAATAACGGGAGCTTGAGGGGAGACCATAACTGCCTCCTCTTTTATGTAAATGCTGAGGTTGTATGCTACCATGTAGAAGAGGAAACAAGCATAGAGCGAGGAAAGAGAAGAAACTAGTAGGATATTTTGTTTTTAATTTGGAGGAGGCAACTACTATGAACATTCCTGTCTAAAGGACTTATATTCAGAAGATAAAAATTGTTAAACATTTAATAAGAAAACAACCCAATTTTTAAAAGTGGGCAAAATATTTGAACAAATACGTCACTGAAGAAGACATAAACATGGCAGATATGCATATGAACAGATGCTGAGCATCATTAATCTTAAGGCAAATGCAAATTAAAACCACAAGAAGGTACCTCTGCATAACTGAGAACGACGAAAAATGTAAAAGGCTGACCATATTAATGAGGATGTCAGGGAACTGGAATTCTCATGTAATGCTGGTGGGAATGCAAAATGGTACAGCCAGCTGGAAAATAGTTTGGTAATGTCTTAAAAGATTAAGCATACACCTACCATCTGATCCAGCCATTCCACTTCTAGGTATTTCCCCAAGAGAAATGAAAGCATATGTCTGTGAAAGCAAATGCAAATACTTGTATATGAATGTTCATAGCAGCTTTGGCTGTAGTAGGCAAAACTGGAAGCCAGCCAGATGTCCATCAGCAATTGCCTTTTAGAGATTATTTTGTGAATGAGACATTTTGTAATCCTGTCAGCCTAATCAATTTTGGTAGAGAAATGTATCAGACTGAGAACATCTGTTTATGGCAGAATACTGGCTTGATTTCTAGGTGTGTCAGAATGTCTTTAAGTATTCTCTTTTGGCAACTGGATTTGGCAATGGAGTTGGTAATCTTCTATAAGTCCCAGGTGGGCTATTTTAATGATGATAGTTTATGATGATGGATTAACATTTACGTTTTTCCTTAGGAGGACACACCTAGCTCCAACTGCTAGCTCCTTTAAAGCATTTTATTTATACCAACATTAAAACATTTGAGGGGTTAAGGTGTCATTGGTTGCTATTGACTTCTCTCCTAAAGACGGCAGGCCAGGTGCCCTTAGGGCTACAGTTCTGTCCAAAGAGTAAAAAATGGGAACCAAGAAAATGTTTCAAGGGAGGGTAGAGTGATCCACTACTGCTCCAGAGGTGGCTTAGACTTCTGTGATATATGTGGGTTGGTTGAGACTTGTTTTAGAATCCATTTTTTATTTAATCCTTTTTTTTTCTTAGCTCCTAGTATGTGTTGAGTGTTGAGATACATGCAGGAAGTAAGACAAGGTCCAGTACTGTCTTTTAACATCTTATAGTCCAGGGAAGAGAAAGACAAATGTGCAGGGACAGTACAGAATGATGAATGGTGTGGTGGAGGTGGCCACTGAGGCTGCCAGCAGAGCACGCAGGCTAGATCCTTAATGAAGAGTGAGGTAGGAGTTGGTCCGGAAGCTCTTGATTGTTCCTCCTCAATGTCTTAGCTTGGTGCTGGCCATGATGGTGTGAGTGCTTAGAATTACTAGGAAAACATATAATTCTTGCTCTCTAGGAGATTTTAATCTAGTTGAGAAGAGATTAATATACATAGGATTAAGATGGTCATATGTTGATAGTAGTATATAGTATAAATAATACTATACAAAAATAATACAGAAATAATAATTATGGCCTGGGATCTGCTCCTACTTGACTCTGTAACCCTGGGAAAGTAATTTACTGGGTCTCTTGGCCTCAGTTTTTACACTCTAAAATGAGAAGCCTAGATAACAGTATGTGATATGTTTGGTGTCTTCCAGCTCCACCTACCTGTGCTGTGAGGGTAGTTGATGGCAGATCTGGACAGGAATGGGCATGGCCAGTTTGTCCTCAGTAGAGAGATTTGCCTCAAAGAAGCAGAAAAGTTATTGTTGAGAAGAAATAAAATCCATCATAAGGTTGGGTAAAACTGTAGGAATCAGGGAATTTTAAACTTTGGAAGTCATTTTGTGGGAATCATATTTAAAGTTAAAACTGAGTATGAATCTCACCTTCCTGGGAGCAAGAACATTAGTCCACTGGCTGCTTTTCTTCAGTAACCCCTTTTGATTGTCTAGCTTTGAATTGGTACTAGGTTTCTGATGGTTATCAATAGAAACGTATATATATGAGTGAGAACTCCTAGCATGGTTTTCGTTGTCTTGGTTTCTTCCTTCCTGGCATGTAGAATTAGCCAGTGTCACCAATCCCATGATTGAAAAGACATTTTCTCTCCTTGCCTCTTTCTCTCATAATTCTTTCTATCTCTTACCTCAAGAAAGATGCGCTGATCTAAGAGTATCCCAACACTGCACAGCAGTGTTATTTCAAAGAAAAACATAAATAAGGAATTTTTCCAGAACCAGAGGAAAGGGACTGCATTCTCTTTTCTCTGCCGCATCTGTTAGCACCTGAATGCCTCCTTTGTCTGACTCCCAGAGTGCCCAGGGTGAAGTAACCTTTCCTGGAGCAGACATGGAGTACAGTAGGCCCTACCTGGCAGCTTTGTGAGTGCTTATTTTGTAAGATGGATTTCAAAGTTTATGTTGTCTTTGTAAAGGGTCTGAAAGACGTGGAAGAGACTTTTTGGACTGGGGTAACAACAATATAATTTCTACTCTTGTTTCTGTTTCCAGACTCCAGAGTGTTCAGAAATCCCATTTCTACATGTACCAGGCTTGAAAACTTACCTACAAAAATCATTCTGTTCCCCTCCAGTGTCCTCTTTCCATACCTACTGTGCCAGAGAACCTTTCCTACAGCTTCAGTGTCTTATTCTCTATTGAAATGTAACTGGACAACACTACTTTGGGAAGACTGGTCTAATTATCAGAGTTGATGCCTGCACATGATCTGACGGCCTAAATAAGAAAGAAGGCTGGGAGGACACATGTTCCATGTTATCCACAATTTTAACGTAACAGTAACTGGTAGGGTGCCAACTTTTCAAACAGAGCTGGATAACACAAAAGGATTTATTATGGTTTTGCCTGGAATAACTAAAATCAAAAGCTGCTTGGGTGTGATGGCTCACACTTGTGATCCCAGCACTTTGGGAGGCTGAGTTGGGAGGATCACTTGAGGCCAGATGTTCAAGACCAGCCTGGGCAACACAGTGAGGCTCCACCTCTTAAAAAAAAAAAATATATATATATATATATATATATACATATATATATACATATATATGTATATATATATATATATATCAAAAGTCTTTTGTTGATATGGGTGTGGCATTTTAGGTAACTAACACCATGGTGTTTGACAAGTGATGGCATAATTTCTTGATAAGGCTTTATCTCATATGAAGTACACTGGCAGTTACAATCCCCATGAAATAGAAGAGATAATTGAGGCTCAGGCAGGTGAAGTGCCCAAGGTCTTGCAAATAATAATTGATAAAATTGACCTTCAAATTCTGATCTTCTGACTTGATGCCAAGTCTAGTATGTCTTATATTACCCATATGTTTTTCTATGTGTTATTTATAGAACTTTTTAAATATACCATAATCTTCTCTCATTAGATTAAAAAAAAATCAACTCTCTAATGGCAGTGGCTATTAGGAAGTAGTAGAAAAAATCAGTAGGACTTCTAATATGCTCCTCTTTTACCTGAAAAAAGTTTTTAGCAGAAGAAAGGGAGCAGACAGCTTATATCAATTTCCTTATGACCCTGTAGCTTCAGGGGTTATGGCCTGGACCATACTGATGAGCCTCATAACTGTTTCTCTAGTGATCCTAGTTGACAGGGCCCTCCCACAGATGGGTGTGGGTCATTCTGTATGCCACTTCATTCACCCCAACTCCACCAACTCAAATAACAACAAACCACAAACACTCATGTCCCTAGTTCATTTCCTTTGGAGATTAGAGGTTTCATTATATATACCATTAAAGTCTTCGGGGACCCATCTCAGTATGCTTTTTTCATCTTGACTTAAGTCCAACTCTTCTTGTTTCCTTCTCCATCAAACCACAGTACCCCCCACCCCTTCCTTTTGTCAAAGGGTGATGGACAATAGATGATAGCAACAGTTTCTATGGTAACAGCATCTGAGTCATCTCCTTGGAAACCTGCATAAAGGCTTTCCATCTCCAGACCAGCTCAGTGCAACTTTGAAGGCCTTTGTTCCGTTGAATGGATCAGCATGGGGGAGCAAGCTCTCCCGGGGTTTGGCCATTGCAGTTTCCTTTGGTTCCTGATGCCCATGGCACTTTGGATATAGAGTTGGATTCAACCAAAGGTGGGGGATGGTGGGACCTGGAGTGCTTTTCTCAGCCTAGCCCTTGGCCAGAATGCATTGTCCCTAGTCCAGCACCAGATACCCTGCAGATTTAGCCAATAAGTGTCTCGCTTTTTAAAATGTCCATATGACTCAGCCAAGCTCCCACAGCGACCATTTATGGATCAAAATAAAGCAACGTCTCATCTGAACACAGATGAGCTGGGTATTTTGGTATTGTCACGAAGAGAATCCTGAAAGAGGGCACCATGGGGCAGCTTGTAAGAGTCCCTTTCCTTATGGTGTCTTTCAAATGCAGCAGTTTTGTTACTTCAATGAAAGCAGAATGGTTTCCAGCAGCTAAGAGGATTAATTCTCTTGTTATCATCCACACCAAATAAGAATCACAAACATTTCCATTGTGCTGCATATTTTGGAGATCATTTTCACATACATGAGCTCAATTAATCATCTATTCAATGGTTGAATGTGTGTTGATTTGAAACCTACTATGTGCTGCATAGGGTATTGAAATTTGGGATACCATCGTGAGAAAAATAGACATGGCCCCGGCTCTAATGAAGTTTGCTTACAGATAAGAAAAGCAAGTGCTAATTAGATAATTATGCATGAGTGTAAATATTCAACCAAGATCTACTCTGAAGGAGAGAGTCCACAGTATCAGTGGGCACAAGAGGGGGATTTGACCACTGGGGACATCTTCCCTGGAGAAGCGATGAATGAGTAGCAGTGAACTGGGCCTTTTGTAGATGAGGAAGTAAAGATTTTGCAGGGTGAAGAGATGTCCCTATGGTCACACAAACTGCTAACTGACAGTCCATCCCTGGAATGTGAACCCAGGAATTGAGCAGTCACATCCCATGTCCTGACTCTTCCATGTCTGTTCCTTTGTCCTGACTCTCATCGCAGCCCAGTTAGTCCTAGACCAGGTAGCCAAGGTGTGCTCTCCCATCTCGCCTTTCAGGGCTTATTTTGTCCTCAGAAAGGTTCTTCCCAGCTTCTAGAACCAGACCAATTGCTCAATTGCCCAAGGGGACAATTCTAGGAATTTTCTGTTTATACAGACATCCTCCTCCAAGGTGTTACCTGATCATTGAAGTTAGCCTTCCTGGGGGTGTTGACCTTTAAATACCTTTAGCACTCCAAGAGGCTAAAAGTTTTGAAATACCTCTTCTCTCCAACAAAGGATGGAGAGAGGTTAAAAAAGAATATCCACTGATAGAGTATAGGACTTAAGAGAGAGATTGTTTTAGCCAACATTTGGAAGCAAAGCAACAGCAGAAGCAGGTGGATCCATTTCATTCATACTCTTGGCCCTTCTGGTTCCCTGTGGTTACATCTCCATTTAAGGGGCAAAGAAAACTATTGTCGCCTCCTTAGAGGACTGGGAAAGCCCTCCTTCTACAGTCATTGGGAATGAGTGAGTGAGGCAGGGGAAGGTGGGGTGGGATAAAATGGTACCACCCCCATGCAGCAGCTGAGGGAGCTACTGTGTGCACAGCCCTATGGTGATGCGGATGTCCATATTTAGGCATTTGGCTACTTGTTACATTTTTTAAAACAAGAATTTAAAGGTGGCAGATTCCCCCTGGCATGCGAAGAGTATGTGAGACTACCTTTCTACCTATAGCTTGAGTTCTTCCTCCTTCTTATCCCTTTGTGGATACCATTATCAGTCAGACACCTTTTTCTTGAGCTTTCGTAACCCAAAAGGGTGACTTCTGCTTTCTGCCTTGACTTCCCAAATGTACTGGAACTTTGACTGCTCCCTTCCTCTCTGGATCACTTGCTGTAAAGGCACATGCTCTCCTAGCCTCACCACTGGGTCTGCCTTGCTTATCATACTGGCAGGGGAGGAGACTTTAGGTATTACCTGCTGTGCCCTCTGTCTTGAGCTTTTTTTTTTTTTTTTTAGATAGTGTCATAAGACTACTACCACAAAAATAACCCGTTTATCTATAAATTCCTTAGTATGAACTCAGCTAATGCCTGTGACCTATGGGCTGTGCAAATATGTTAAACTGAGTAACAAAATATGGTGCCCATGCCATCTTTGGGCTAGACAATCCTGCTCTCCTACTAGGACCTCTCAACTCATGTCTTGCTGTCTCTGCCACATCTTCTGAGTTCTTCAAATTCCCACAACCCCTGCTCCCCATGCCATTCACTTGCCATCTTTTCCCACTACCTTGTCATTATGAGTCAACGTTTTGTGTGTCCCTGTCCTGTTTCTCCAGAGAGAATATGAAGATCTTGTATTATTAAGCAAAAGGGGCTCATCTCCTGATATACTAGAAGCCAACACTATGACACTGGGTTTTTGAGAAAATGAAACCTTTATATTGAAAGTCGACTCCCAAGGAGATAGGAGTCAAGCTCAAATCTGTCTCTCTAGACTGGGTTTATTTAAATATATATATATATTTGAGACAGGGTCTCACTCACTCTGTCAACCAGGCTGGAGTGTAGTGGTATGATCATGGCTCACTGCAGCCTCAAACTCCTGGGCTCCAGTGATCTTCCCAACTCAGCCTCCCAAGTAGCTGGGACTACAGGAACATACTACAACACCCAGAGTTTTTTTTTTTTTTTTTTTTTTTTTCCGGTAGAGACAGGGTCCCACTCTGTTGCCCAGGCTGCTCTTAAACTCTTGACCTCAATTGTTCCTCTCTCCTTGGCCTCCCAAAATGTTGAGATTATAGGCGTGAGCCACCACAACTGGCCCAAGGTAGTATTTTTATTAGAGAAGCTTCAGGGGGTGAATTCTTTTTTCTTTTTTAAGATTGGGACTTGCTCTGTTGCCCAAGCTGGAATGCAGTGGCGCAATCTTGGCTCACTGTAGCCTCAACCTCCCAAGTCCAAATGATCTTCCCACCCCAGCCTCCTGAGTAGCCGAGACTACAGTTGTGTGCCACAATGTACAGCTAATTTTTTTTTTTTTAATAGAGATGAGGTTTCACCATGTTTCCCAGGCTGATCCAAAACTCCTGAGCTCAGGCAATCTGGCTGCCTCCTCATCCCAATGTGCTGGCTGGGATTACAGGCATGAGCCATTATATCTGGCTAAGGGGGTGGATTCTGAGATTAATAGATGATTAGTGGAAGGAAAGGGAAGGTCTGGAAAGTCTTTGGGCATGCACAGTTATCTCTTCATGCTGTCTCACAGGTCACATATGCAAATTCAGAGGGAGTTAGTATGAAACATGCAGTAGTAATTCAGGCTGTGAGGTCAGCAAGCTTGTCCTACGCATACTCTAATTGGCCAGCTTGGTTCCAACGGATTTCAGCCAGTTATTTTATCTTATAAGTGGAGGGAGCTTCAGCAAATTGTTTCTTTAGTTACCTGCCATCTTGCAAACTCAAGAATTTCTACTAGTCACTGGTTTCCTTAACTCTTTGGGGCACAGTTTCACCTATGTGCATGGACCACGCTTTCTCATATATTGCTGTCCCCCATAGCTGTGTATTCAATATAATAGCCACTAGCTAAGTGTGGCAATTTAAGTTTCAATTCATTAAAATAAAATTAAAAATTAAAAATAAAATTCAGTTTCTTGGTTGCATTTGCCACGTTTCAAGTGCTCAGCAACTGTGTGTTCAGCATCTGTGGTATCGGATAGCACAGGTATAGAATATTTATTACAGAAAGTTCTATTGGGCAGTGTTCTTCTGTAGCACTTGGTACATGCTGTCACATGCCTGGTGCCTGATTGCTCTCTGCTATGGTTTGAATGTCTGTCCCTAAGAACACTCATGTTTAAATTTAATTGTCACTATAACAATATTAAGAGGTGGGACCTTTAAGAGGTGATTAGCCTACAAGGGCTTTGCCTTCTAAAGTGGATTAATGTCATTATGGAGGGAGTGGGTTTGTTGTAAAAGGGCAGGTTTGCCCTCCTTTTGTTCTCTTTCTTGCTTTCCCTCTCCACCCTTCTGCTTTCTGCATGGGATGATGCAGCAAGAAGGCCCTTGTCAGATGCCAGCACCTTGATATTGGACTCCCAGCCGCTAGAACTGTGAGAAATTTCTGTTCATTGTAAGTTCTCAGTCTCCGATATCCTGTTATAGGCACAAAATGGACTAATTCCTCAACAAATATTTACTGCTTGAGCCCTCAAGTTAAGTCTGTTTCTCATGGGTGAAGCCGAGGGTGGTTATAGATATAGAAGAAAACTTATACTTTGCCCAATTCAATTACGAATTGTCAGAGAGAAAACATTAGAAAAAGAAGGAAAAAACCCTCACTTTTCAACCCTAGAAGATCAAAAGGTGCAAGATTAACCCTGTCTAGTTCTGGCCAACCACATTAGTGAATGTTTAACATTCCCCATAATCCTAGATTTTCTAGCTGTAACAGCTTTATCCTTGACTTCTGTGATGCTGAGATCTAAGGAAATGTCACTGCCTTTGTGAATATAATGATCTTGTGAGAAAAATGCAGTTTTTTCAACATAAGCAGACTTATCTTGTGGGTATTTTTTCTTTTAAATATGTCTTGATTTTCATATTTCAAGCCACTTTTTTCTTTCGTAAGTGTATTTGCTGACACAGATGAGCAGTTTAGCTGAAGACATCTTTTTTAATGCATGAATCCAGAAAATAAGAAGCAGGCATATCCTATGACAAGGAAATGATGATTACTATCTTGGGGAGATAATGTCAGCTCCTACAGAGGCGTCTTAGTGGTTGAAGAAGAAAAGGGAAGATAGGATTCCTACATTCTGGAGCAGTATAGTTTTTGATGACTTGGGTTTCCCGTTTGTAAAATGTGCATTAAGAATCATTTTCTTGTTTTTTGAATAGTTGTTTCTGATGAAGGATGATGAAACATTTGTGTCATTGTCTCTAAATGCTTTTTTAAGTCAGTGCCTCATTTCAGCATCTTGCCCTGGGTCTTGCCGATAGTAGGTTCTTGGTCAATGCCTGTAGAATATTTAAGTCCTCATTAAATGTGTATTATGTAACTTCAAGGCCTTCTTGTATCAGGGGCTATAGTTTATAGAACACAGGCAAAGGGCTGGGATCTCTGGTGACCAGGAGCAGTTTAGGAGGACGCTGATGGATGGAACTGACATGAACCATGGTGTGTGAGTAGGCAAACATGAGTGTTACCATTGTCCCATGTAACTAACCCTCCCCAGCAGGGGTGGGTGGTTTTAAAGGGCAAAGCCATGGGCCTGCTAGATGATGACTTAGCATGAGAAACTTGGAATTCAGAGCTGAAGCTGTCAAACTGACTCTTCCACCACTTTGCTGGAAAACATGTTGGCCATTTTAGGATAAGGAGTAGGAGGCCTTGAGAATCTCATGGATGTGTTTTCTACAATAGCTAGCATGTCACGAGAGGATGGGACTGGTGAATGTGTACAATGGAGAAGGGATGTGAGGAAAGTGTGCTCTAACTTATGAACTACTACAATACTTTATACATAGTTTATAGTATATTACAAAGTATACTCTAACCGTAGACCAGCATAAGCTGGGAACAGGGCAATGCATTTACCAGTACAGTCTGTGGTGTGGGTGGTGTTATCCTCATATTGCAGATAAGAAAGATTGAGGCTTAGACCTTCAAGTGATTTCCTGGCACTCACACAGCTGGTAGATTCCTTATCTGGGATTTAGATCCAGATCTTTCTCTAAGCCCAAATTCTTTCTACTATTCCTTCTTCCTCTCTAAAGAGGCTCTCGGTGGTCCATTTCAGTTTGGACATTCTACGATGCTACCAAACTTTTTCTTCAAAAGGTCTTTCAAGAAGTGGTTACACCTCCAGGAATAGTACAGCTTGAATGTGCTTCTCAGTTAAACACATTCACATCTCCCTTGGGGCTGTGAAGTCAGGAGGGTTAATTAGCATCTGTCAGGCAGTTCTAAAGTACTTACAAGGGCTCAAAGATGACCTTGAAGAACATTTTATTTTGAGGTAGCTTCTAGAGTTTGTACTATAGATTGGTCACTTTCCACCTCCACCCCAATCCCACCCCAAACTGGGAGTTTTTAATTACAACAGGTCTTTTTCTAGAAGCTGCATCTTTGCTGCAATTGCCTATTCCAGCCGGCCCTGGCCAAACTGAACTCAGTTTCCTAGACCCTTCCCCAAACACTGTTCTGTTCTCTTGTAGCTACTTTTACTGTTTCAGGCCAGGAGACCCAGGTGGCTGGCCCAAGGGAGGGATTCAGAATGTGGGTTATTTGCTGCAGATGATTTTTTTTTTTTTTTTTTTTTTTTTGGTAAGGTAGGTAATGCATTGCTCTGAGCTATCCACATTCTCCAATTTCCTCTCCCCTGACTTTCCACTGCTATATGTAAGGTGCTGATCAGGGCAAGTATATCAGCCAAAATGAGAGCTGTGATCACCCTGGAACCAGCAAGCTCAAATGGATCCTTTGGAGAAAGACCTCTGTAGCTTTGTGAACTCGCCGGGAGAATCTAGTCTCATAAACAAGAAAAATGTTAGGGGAAAACACAAAAACAACAAACAAACAGCTGTGCCAGTGATTATTTTCTCCGTGAGCACTAACCCAGTCTTTATGGGTAGGAATAAGATAAATAACAATTGGGTAAATTGATGGTGGGCACGGTAGCTCACACCTGTAATCCCAGCACTTTGGGAGGCAGGCAGATCACCTGAGGTCAGGAGTTCCAGCCTAGCCCGGCCAACATGGTGAAACCCCATCTCTACTAAAAATACAAAAATTAGCAAGGCATGGTGGTGGGCATCTGTAATCCCAGCTCTTCGTGAGGCTGAGGCAGGAGAATCGCTTGAACCCACAAGGCGGAGGTTGCATTGAGCCAAGATTGTACCACTGCACTCCAGCCTGGGCAACAGAATAAGAGTAAGACTCTGTCTCAAAAAAAAAAAAAAGAATAGTAGAGGACAGATAGCATCCTCAACTCTACCCGTAGTCCAGCCCGTAAGAATACATCTGGCATTATTACAGAGTGTCTGAATGATTATTTTGCTCTTCTGTCATCTGATGTGTTGGAAAACACTCCTGCAGCTGTTCTCCTTACATTGGCTTCTGGGCTGAACTTAATCTTCTAATGGATTTTACTCCCTTTCCAAAAGGTATTTATAACATTCTAACTCCTTGTGAGTCCTTGGGATTTTCCCTTGTTGGCCAAAGCCTACACTGATTGTGGACACTGTTTAATTTACTGTCTCCTTTCAGACCTGCCTGTGAAGATTAACTGTCCTTGAACAATAGCATCACTCGTTGTACTTGGCCACATTTGCTTCACCTTTCTCAACTGCACTGTTTTCCTTGTTCGTCTCTTAGGCACACACACATACACAAATGCATATAATTTGTTAATTCCTCCTCTCCTTGATACACACACACACACACACACACACACACACACAAATGCATGTATGCACATTAACACTCAAATGTGTAGCATATATAAAGTAACTGGGTCTTTTATCTCTTAAGAGCAGAGTGGTTGATGTTGCAAGCGTCATTTCTTATGAAGTCTTAGGGTCTGAGTCTTGAAATGCCAAGGACACTTTTTGTATGTTTGTTTCTGGTCATCTTGAACCAGATCCCAGAGTTGCCTGCAAATGTGTCCCTCATTAAGAAATCACTTCTTTGAGATGATCTCTTAGTGATTCCAGACCCTTTAATCATTGAACGGTTCTAAGCACCAACCACTTACAGGGCCTTCTCTTCTCCTAGTTATTACTAGGTAAAACAGACTTTTGTTCAGGCCTTTCCCAAGAATTGGTCAGAAGGCTAGGGTATTAGGGGTAAGAGGGCTACACTGGAGGGGAGATAAAAGAATAGAAAGGGCAGATGGGTGTCCAAGATAATAAAAAATTAGCTCATTACATAGCTAACTGCATTCAGGCCTTGCATCATGGCAAGTACAGCAGAACTCTCTGGTTGGAGGAGTATTTAGAAAGGGAGCATTGCCCAGAGCTTGCCAAATGCTGGGGAGCTGGTACATTGGGAGGCAGTGGAAGCCAGTGAGCTTCTCTGTTCACATCTGTATGTGAGTTTTCTAGGAAGTGCTGCTGGAGGTAGCTAATGAAGAGCAAGAAAGCCAGGCCCAGGCTGGGCACGGTGGCTCATGCCTGTAATCCCAGCACTTTAGGAGGCTGAGGCAGGTGGATCACCTGAGGTTAGGAGTTTGAGACCAGCCTGGGCAACATGGCAAAACCACATATTTACTAAAATTACAAAAATTAGCCAGGTATGGTGGCACATGCCTGTAATCCCAGCCACTCAGGAGGCTGAGGCAGGAGAATAGCTTGAATCCAGGAGGCAGAGGTTGCAGTGAGCTGAGATCATGCCACTGCACTCCAGCCTGGGTGACAGAGCGTTACTCAATCTCAAAAAAAAAAAAAAAAAAAAAAAAGAAAAGGAAAAGAAAAAAGCCAGGCCTAAATCTGGTACCCATGTAAACATTGTCAAAGTCCCTGTCATCGGTAGTTGGGGAAAAAGGAGAGGTGACCATTGGCTGCACGTGTAGTGTTTTGAGGCCTCCATGGCTATCTTGAGTGCCATGGGCCACAGTGAGTATAACCCAAAGTTGCTGGACCTGACTTAGCCTTCATCTTTTCAGATTTTCTCTACTGGCTCTAGATGCTTCTCTTTTTTATCGAAATTTCAGAGAGGACACTTCCCCCTTTGAGCAACTCCGTTAATCAAGTGGACAGATTAATTGCTTTGCTTTGTTTTTTTTTAAATGCCATAAATTGTCTCTTGGCTAAATTTTGAGCCTTATTTCTGACCATTCTCCAGTGCTTATTTCCTCCAAATGCACAGGCCTGCTTGCCTTTCCCTAACACTGTGGGTATTTAGAGCTTCCCGCACAAGTTCTTGCTGTTCAGTCTCCTGCAGCCTTCACATTCTCCTCCTACCTAGTTTACCTGGCAAATCCTAGTCAACCTTTCACTTTATCACATAGCGTTTATAACATGGACTCATAATTATTGGACATACATCTTTTCTCACTTGTCTGTGGGCACCGTGAGACCAGAAACCATGTCTTAATTATTTGCATGCCCTGGTTGTAAACAGCAACTCTTCACCCCTTTATCTCACACCAGTGATATGAGTGGGCTGTGGGGAGGTGGTGGTTGGGGGAAGAATTATTGTAAGAACATTCCAAATGGATGGGAGACATAGGTACATCTTATCTGGAATCTTTTCCTCCCACAGAAGCCATCACTGCTTTTCCCAGCTCTCCTCTCCTTGCTTGGTTTCTCATGTTGACACATAATGGTCCTCTGTGGTTCCATGTGTCTTATCTCCCCTTGCTTAACTCCCAGCTCCAGATGTCTCTTTCCCCATGGGCTGAGCCCTTAACATGTACAGTGGAAATTGCCTGACAGTAATGCCTGTCTGAACCGTTGCAGGCTTGGGTGGTGTTCTGACAGCCATTGGCATTCATTCTGTGTCATCTTCTTTTCTTTATACTGCTTCCTACGTGTGAGCTCTGAAGGAGGGTGAGAGTGCCCACGAACCAGTCTACCACTGGGATAAGTACATTCGTCTTTCTAGGACTTATCACCATTAAATATTGAGACTTAAGTGAACTTGACACAGAGTCCATAACAAACAAGTAATCTTGGGGTTGGCAGGTATATTATGGGGGTTCACAATGCGGTTGGGATGATGTCTGGTTGGTTCCATTAGGACCTCTGATGGTTAATTTTATGTGTAAACTTGAGAGCCCTTTCCCTCATCTTGTAAACATCATCACAAGATTCAGCATCATCAGCCTCACCATTGCTGAGGGGGACTAGAAAAGACAACGTGTTGCCTACAATAAGGTGGTTGGGTTATGATTCTCATCATCTGGGACAGAGAGCTCCCTGTTCCTAGCTTCTCTGCCACCACACCCCTGTTGTACTCTCATTTTTTTCAGTTAGATTGCTTTGGGTAACTGATTTGAGCAACACTTTCAGTCTTTTGAAAGACTATCCCACATCCAGAAAGACATTCCTAAGATGTTTCTGGAGTTGTAAATCAGACTATTCATTGCAAACCCTTGAGAGAATGTGCTGGTTTCTCTCTGTAAGCACAGCAGCCTTAACAGTACAAATATAGTTTCATGTTTATATAGATAATATTAGGATGCTGCTAGTGTCAGATTTTCATGAGTCTTTCATTTTTTGTAATTACTTTTGAAAATTTTTTGTTCAAATTTTATGTAGTAGTTTGACTTTGCATTCTATAATTTGTGTGGAATTTCGTAAATATAGTTCCATCATTCAGTATTTATATGGTTGTGATGTGGTTTTTATGTTTTGTTGTGGAATTTAACTGCATATGAGATTATTTTTCCCAAACTGCTAAAAAAATTACTAAAATGTACTTTTAATTATGTACATGATGTGTAAACCCACACAGTCACAAAGCCACAAAGCAGTAAAAGTTTTAAATGTTTTTAAAAGCAGTAAAACATTACCATCCACATACATTGTAGAGTTGCAGATCTTATTTTTAACAGTACAAATATATATACATACTTGTATGTAAATATATATTAACTTTAATCTGGTTTACACAAGGTAGCGTGGGTTGCATTCTAGAAAGAAATTTGGCAGTTATGTTTCCTAGTTGTATTTATTCCTCATGTATTTGTAATTGTAAAAATCTGTACTTTGTTGTTTTCTCCTGAGAAACTAGGATAATCTCAAAAAGCACATTATCTAACAGCTTACTTATTTCAATCAATTGCTTGAGTTTTGTATTCTTTTAGAATCCCTTCTAGTTTCTCCCACTTTGAAAATATAGTGATGTTGTTTCTATGGAAACAATGATGTCATGGGTATGAATGGGGCTTTAGTGACCACCAAGAGTGCCATATATCAAGGCAGTGATAGAGCCTGGCTTTACCTATGAAGTTGCTAATGAGGGTCTGTTGTCAGAAACTTGGAATATATACGACTGAGAGGAAAGTAGATTTATGTAGCAATTCTAGATGGCCCATATGGAGTGAGTGTGTGTTTGTGAAGCCATGTGTATATGATTGTGAAATACATCCCTGCTTCACAGTTTAACTTTAAATCATCTGCATTCCCAGATCTGTAGAGTGGGAACTTGAAACCTATAAAATCAAGTCCCCAGAATCTATGGAAGGAATGAGGAGAAATATTTGTCCCTAGGGCTTGGTATTCAGAACCATCAAGCTTGTAACATCAGCATTAATACAAATAGGAGCTTTGTAATGTATGTAATCTATAAACATTATGATAGAGTAGATATATCTAATTTAACTTGCCTGTATTTAAATGTTCTCCAAATATAAATGACATTTGATGACTAACGCATACAAGTTGTGACTAATTGATCAGAACCAGAGACATATTCAGCAGTGTACCTTAACTTATATATCCAAAGAATGTGGTCCTGCCCAAAGAGGAAAGAGGTTGCCTGGAAAGGTTAAACTCTTCATTTAGTGATCATGCCCACTTATTTTTTCTGCTCCTCTTTTAGAACTGCATCTAGATCCTGCAACTTGCTCTTTTGACTGTTATCAAGGTAGATGATTTTTTAAAAATAGCTAAAAGTCATTTGGAACTGAGTATAATGATTGACTATCTTGATAAATTTACCCGAGTATTTTTGCTATTCCAGTTAAAAAATGAGGTGTGATTACAAGGTAATGAGGCTGATAATGATGTAGTTTATATATTGGTTTTAAGTATCTTCTGAAGAGATGATTTCCTCAAAGTTTCAAGCAATAATTATTTCATTAGCATTTGTTTTATTCCCAAGGTGACTGCTTTGAAAGTTAATGTTTATTTGGAGATAGATATGTTGAGGTGTACTTGGCAGAAACAACAGTAAATCTCATTGGTCTAGCATCAGAGAATGAGGTTCTCCATATAAGTAAAATTTCTGGGTAACTCAAGCTTTTCCCTCCAAGCATTAGTCCTATCTTTCAAAAATTAATGACATTTAATTAAAATATTTTATAACCTTTCACATCCTCTTTTCCTTAAACAATATCCTGATGTTACATTCTGTGGCAGCAGGGAGTTTGCAAATTCTTAATGTGCAAACTTTTAAGAATCTTGAGATGCGAGAGTGCCCTGCATTATCCAGGTGGGCTCAATCTAATCATCAGAGTCTTATAAAAGAGAGGTATTAGGAGGTCAGGAAGAGAGAGGGAGAGAAGGCAATGAGATGACTGTGACAGAGAAAAAGGTGTTAAGATGCTATGCTGCTGGCTTTGCTGATAAGGAAAGGGCCAGAAGCCAAGGAATGCAGGCAGTCTCCAGAAGCTGGAAAAGTCAAGGAAATGGATTCTGCCCTAGAGCCTCCAGTAGGAATGCATCCCTGCAGACTTATTTTAGACTTCTGACCTCCAGAACTTTCAGAGAATAAGTTTGTGTTATTTTTAAGCCATTAATGTTGTGTTCCCAGATCTCAGCTTTGTGATGGACATAGTTCATTTGGGAGATTGCGCTGGGAAAAAATAGATAAACAGGTTATTGCAATCCAATGTATTAGGTATGGAAATTGAATTATGAACAAAGAGTGGTGGAAATTCAGAGGAAAGGCAACTATCTTACTTTGGGGGATCCAGAATAGGATTCATGTTGATATAGGACTTACAGAATGAATGCATGTCTGTGTTTAGGGTCATGGTAGGACATTGAGGAAGGCTTGCCTATAGATAAATTAGTAGATGAGCAAAGAGCATTCCAGGTAAAGCAAAAAGTATAAATTTCTCTGGGTTGATTTTTGTTTGAGGGAAGTAGATGAAGGCCTATGATTGGAGTCTGACACCTGTTTTGGTTTCCTGCAGCCTTTCCTTTCTGTATTGCATGTTGGCTGGGTATTTTGTCCTTTAAACTAAAATTTCACCTGTGGACAAGAGAAGCATCGCTTACTATAAATATAAGCTAGAGAGATACCAGATTAGTGGCTAATGTATTTTCAGTGTAATTCCAGAAGCCCTCATTCTTTCATTGACCATAGCAAGGAGGAGAGCCTGATCCTAGTATCAGCTTGTTCACAGATGCTGGAGGTTCTCACCGATTTTCTCATTAAATCTCCCAACAATGAATTGTGTCACAAAATATAACTAGTTTCACTTTTAGTCCAGATTTTTTGAGGAGGTTAACTTCATCATAGTAGTAATCTAATAACAATTTAATGAGAAGGTTTTGTTAATTTATAGCATGAAGAGATGAAGAACACAGGATCATATTTAGATTAACTTATTTTTATGAAGGGAAAATAGGGCATCTGGTTCACCAAGAATTTACAGCCACTTTTAATAGCAAATTACGTAGAATGACTTAGCATCCCTTTGTTTCTCCTTAATGGTTAATCATCACATCTAAAATATTTACTGAGTGCCAACTAAGTGGAAAGCATTGCTAAAAGAGCTATGGGAGATTTGAAGCTACTAGTAATCTTAATGTAAAAAAACAGCATGTAACTAGTTGACTCATTTATTGAGCCCTTTAAGTCAGGCACTATTCTAATCTCTTTAAGTATATTCTCTTCCATGATTTTTAAAAGAATTGCTTACTTGCTGCTCATATTCCATTCTGTCACCTTTCTCATCTTAAACTGATTTCTAACTCAACCTCTCTGCCAGTATTAATTCTTTTTAAAGTAACTAGTGACCACTCTCTCCAAAACCATTGGATGTGTTATCCTCTGTGAGTACTCAAGAGCATTTGTCACAACTGGTTATCATCTCTTTTAATTTTTTGATTTTCGCTATATATCACACTCTTCTGACTTTACTGTTTCCTACCATCCCTTCTATTAGATTGAGCCATATCGAAATTTCATGTTGTGTTAGCTTATTTTGTGCTGCTGCACTACAGAATACTACAGACCAGGCAATTTATAAAGATCACAGATTTACTTTCTCATAGTTCTGGAAGCTGGAAAGTTCAAGATCAAGGTGCTGGCATCTGGCAAAGCCCTTTTTGCTGTGTCCTTACATGGAGAAAGATGGAAGGGCAAGAGGGAGGGGGAAAAAGTGAACTCGCTCCTGTGAGCTCCTTGTATAACAGCATTATTCCATTAATTAATGAGACTTAAATACCTCCCATTAGGCCCCACCTCCCAACCTGTTGCATTGGGGATTAAGTTTCCAACACATAGGCCAGATGTGGTGGCTCACGCCTGTAATCCCAGCACTTTGAGAGGCTGAGGTGGGCAGATCACCTGAGGTCGGGAATTCAAGACCAGCCTGACCAACATGGAGAAACCCCGTCTCTACTAAAAATACAAAAAAATTAGCCAGGCATGGTGGTGCATGCCTGTAATCCCAGCTACTTGGGAGGCTGAGGCAGGAGAATCACTTGGACCTGGGAGACAGGCTGTGGTGAGCCAAGATTGCACCACTGCATTCCAGCCTGTGCAACAAGAGTGAAACTCTGTCTCAAAAACATTTTTAAAAATTTTAAAAAGTTTCCAGCACATAAATTTCTGAAAGACACATTGAAATCATAGAATAAGTAGCTATTTTGGTCTGTATAATGGCATTTTCCTATGGTTTCACAGACAGGTGGATTCGCCTATGTCTATAAATATTGTCTTTTCTCTCTTTCCTCTTTTTACTCTCACCCTAGGCAATCTCATGCACATTGTCAACTATATGCAGTCCATCCAGAATTTCTGTTTCTGGCTTAGACTTCTGACCAAATTCTAATTATATACCCACGGCCTACTTGACATCTCTTTTTGGATTTCTCAAAGACACCTCAAAATCAGTGTCCAAAATCAAACTCTTTAACTTACTCCATAAATCTTGTTCTGTTCTAGTTCTGATTCAGTGACTGGAACCATCTTGTATGCAGTGTCAGGAACCTCAGAGACCTCCCCATTGATTTCTCACTCTTCCTCCTGTTCCACATCCAATCCAACACCAGGTTCTGTTGCTTTTAGTTCTAAACTAGTCTTGAATCCAATTGCTGCTCTCCAGCTCCAGCCGACTGGACTATTACAGTCGCATCCAAATGGTTTCCCTACATCTACACCACACTTGCCTCCACCCCAAACCTGTTTTTCATACTGTGACCAAGATGAACTTTTGGAATCAGAATCTTCAGTCATGCTCCGCTTCATGCTTTCAACATAAATGTATCCACTGGTTTCTTTCTCTCTCAGGGTAAAGGCCAGACTTCTTCACATCATGGACTGCAAGGCCTGCAAGGTGCTCCTGTCTTCCTTTTCAGCCTCTTCTTCCTTCACTAATGTCCTCGTTGTCTTTCCTGGGGTCATGCCGTTTTTTCAGTTCCTTGTAGCCTCTGTAATCCCTCCAGCCCAGGGCCTTTGGCCATGCAGTGACCTTTGCCTAGAATGTTTCTTGTCCCACTTTGCCCACTTTCTTTTTTTTTTTTTTGAGACGGAGTCTCACTTTGTCATCCAGGCTGTAGTGCAATGGTGTGAACTCGGTTCACTGCAACCTCAGCTTTCCGAATATCTGGAATTACAGGCGTGCACCACTGCCGCCCAGCTAATTTTTGTATTTTTAGTAGAGACAGGGTTTTACCATGTTGGCCAGGCTGGTGTTAAACTCCTGACCTCAAATGATCCACCCACCTCTGCCTCCCAAAGTGCTGGGATTATAGGCATGAACTACACTCGGCCTTCTTTGCCTACTTTCTATCTATATTTTAAATTCTCTATGTCACTTCCTCAGGGAAGCCTTCCCTCTCTTTCCTGACTAGGTTACCTCTACCTATTCAAGGGTCATTTTCTTTATGAGAACACTCAGTTACAATTTAAAGTGGATTTGTGGGATTCTTTGCCATGTATATCTCATAAATCTGAGTTAAGTAACATTGATCCCATTTTACAGATGAGAAAACTGGAGCAAATGATTTTCTTGAGATCATTCAGCTAGAAAGTAACTGAGCTATGAGTTGAACCCAAATCTGTGTGACTATATTGCTGTTAGGCTCGGCTGTGAAGAACAACAAAATCTTAAAATAACTTAAACTTACACGAGAGAAAATTCAATTTCTCTTCCTCACATAAATTCTGGCCCAGAGTGGTGTAGTAGCTCATGGCATCAGAGATCTTGACTCCTCATGTAGTGCTGCTCTGCCTAGTATGACCCTGACCTTGTAGTCCAACATGGCTTTGTCTGAGGCCAGGCAGTAGGGTGGATGAGGGAACTAACGAGAGATGACAAAGGACAAAGGAGACGCATGCAGTAGTCTCTTCTGGTATTTAGAAGCTGCCACAGGTCATTTCTGTTTGTGTCCCATTGGCTAGAATTCAGTTTTGTGGCTGCCTAAGCTTCAAGAGAGACTGTGAAATGAAGTCATTACTCTGGGTGGTTTTGTGCTAGCTAAAAATTTGGGTTTCTATGACTGCAGGAGAAGAGGCAGTGTGCATTGGGAGATGACAAGCAGTCTACGTAGATTCTAAAATCCATGTTCTCAGGGCTATAAGCCCCTGGCCTCAAAGATCTCCATCTCATTGAGAAAAACAAAATATAAACAAGTGAAAAGTTAATGGTAAAAGAGAAATAGCAAAATGCAGAATAGAATGTTACCAAGCATGTGGGAAGGATACAGAAATGTGGGATGAATTTTGATGGTATTTAGGAAGGTGTAGGTGTTAGATGGATGTGGTAGTCCATAACTATGCATCACCTGGTAAGAAAATTCTTCCCTTCTTAAATACCTTCCAGTCTTTTGGATTATATCAACGCATGATATTGGCTGGTCTCCACCAATCTAATACTGGTTGTAAGAAGATTACTTTTTAATTTCGCATTCTGGTTCATGGTCTTTTCTTTGCTACTGAGTCTTAAAGATGGTTCCTTTTGGTGTTATTGTTGAAGGCTTTGCCCAAAGGGCTTATCTATCTTCATACTCTAGAATAGTTCTGAATTGCTTTCTGCTGAATGCTGGCTTTCTGCTATAATTAATCCTTAGAGAAGAATGTATCAAGTATTTAAAATACTATACTGGGATGCTTGTAATTCTGATCTTTTGTGCTTTTCTTCCAAGGGGATATATTTTCTAGTCTGTAGAGATGACTTTTCTTCTGTGATTGTTAGGTTGAGCGCAAAGTGGCTTCTTAGGAAGGCATATGGAAGACCCAAACCCTTTGTATAGTTCCTGAAGATAGTAGCATCATTACATTACGTTACTAGGTCCTGTGAGTAAGAGCTTGTTTCTCTTTCTTCTGTAACATTAATATAACGGAGGTGGCCCATTTGGATCTTGTCTGACCCTATTTGCCTATGGTAATGGTCAAACAAATATAAACAGATCACAATGACATAGAGTGAGTACTTACTTTGATTTTTGACACAGCCAAAGAAAGAGAACCATGTGTGGTAGGCCTGGTATAAGTGGAAAACTAGCATATAGATCAGAGAGCTGTATCTGCCCCACTGAGATAATAATCTACCTCCAAACTAATGTTTGGAGTGAAAAAAGTCTGCTTCTGTCAGAGTTTTAGCATCACTAAGATTGGTGTGGAGAATTATACCAGAGTTTTCCCAGAGGGCCCCACCAGGGTTAGGGAATGGTTGTTAAACCTGGCGGATCTGTGATGTGTATTTATCTCCTTTTCTCTCTTGAAGCCCCACTGGAATAACCACTAGGACAAAGAGAACAGGAGAAGAAACAGTCAGTAAAGAGATTTCATAATAACTTTTTACAAGACAGAAGGGCTGAGCATGTTGGTTCATGTCTGTAATCCCAACACTGGATCACTTGAAGCCAAGAGCTCAAGACCAGGCTGGGAAACATAGGGATACCCTGTCTCTAACCAAAAAAAATTATTTTAAATTAGCCGGGCATGGTGGTGTGTACCTATAGTCCCAGCTACTCAGGAGGCTGAGGCAGGAGGACCACTTGAGCCCAGGAATTTGAGGCTGCAGTGAACTATGAATGCACTACTGCACTCTGGCCTGGGCAACAGAGCAAGACCTTGTCTTTAGAAAATAAATAATAAATAAAATAATAAAAGACAAAAGACAAAGATATGTTGATCGCCTTAATGGAGCAGAGGTAGCTTTAGTCCAAGGTCTGCAGAAGGGGCTATTGATGTCAAGTAAGTTGATTGATGCCAGATAACTCTAGAAAGGCTTCAGATGTTGGAAGTACCAGTTGTTGCAGAAGGTGGGGGTGAGGTGCCATGATAAAAAAGGTTTTGAGGCCAAATTCGGTGGCTCATGCCTGTAGTCCTAACACTTATCATAAGAGTTTTCTCTGGATAAACTGGTCCCAGAGAAAAGATCTCCAGGCCTTGACATGTGAGGGTTTCTGCAACTAGAAGGCCAGTTTGCCTCCTGATCGCTTTTTAACAAAGCTCACTCATCAATGAAGGCTTCTGGACAACAAGCCTTAGTCACTCACATAGCATTTCTAGTCAGCTTTGACTTCCTCCTTCTTAAATATGGATGGGCAGCCCCAGATCCCAAGATATTTGAGGAAACTCTCCAACACAGAAAAAGAGAGAGACCAAAATAAATAGACGGAGGAAGCTGAAGAAAACAGAGATAGCAGGGGATTAGAAAGAAATCTGAAAACAGAAAATAAAATTAGAATTAAGACACTACGTTCTGAAACAAGACTCTATGAAAAAGGAATAGAGAATTCTCTGAAATTAAAAATATATCAAAATAAAAAAAAGTAGAGGGTTGAAAGGTTTAAAAAAAGAAAACAAAAAATTAGAATAGAAATACAAGTTAGGAAAAGAAAGACCAACAAATCAGAGAATCAATCTAGGAAGTCCAACATCTGATAAATATGAGTTCCAAAACAGAACAGAAAAAAAAAAAAAGGCGGAAATTGAGCAAAGAAGCAATATAAGAAAAACTTCCAAATTCATAGATTTAAGTTTCCGGAGTGAAAAGACCCACTGAATAATCAGCACAATGAAAATGAAAGGAGCCACTGAGTGCCCCAGGCAGATCCAGGCAAACCAAAGCACACCAAAGATCAATTTCTTTGCCAAATGTAGCTGTGCTATTGCGTTTCTTATTAGCTGGCCTTTTCCATCTCAGAGGGGGCCACAGAACCAGAACAAGAGTCGTCTCTGTCACTTAAACTCATTGTTTTCGAGAGCTATCAGTCACCTTGCAGCCAATTTCTCAAGAGAAAATATCCTTTACAGTTCCTTGGTTATCTTAGTTATTCATTATCAAATATAATATCCTCTTTTTAAAATTGGATTTCTTTTTATACATTGTAGTGACTGGAGGGAGAGTTGAGCTATAAAGAGGTGAAATTACTCTTTCTCTACTTTTTCGAAAAATAACTTTAAACATTTTAAGAAAGAGATAATGGCTGATATCTTGGGAATGGATAAAATACATTCAGGTTTTAAACACCAGTGCTCATTTTTGAAAAGTAATCTAAATGTAATTGGTTGCAACTGAATATCTTCCTGATCAGGAAAGGGTTGGGGAAAATTAAAAGAAACTCAACTCATTTTTGCCTGGAGAAAAATAGTTTTCTTTTTGGCACAATTATTCCAAGCTAATAAATTGTTAAAATGACATATTATTATGGAATTTAGTCATAGAAGATCCTTTGATTTGGGCTCAGAATGTGATGATTCCTGCAAAACAAGGTGACCATTAGACATTTTCCAAAGGACTATGCTATAGATACCATTTTTTTCTTTTTAATTTTCTTCTGGACAATCAGGAAAGAGAGTAACTTTCCTGATTAGTATTCTGAGAGTTTCCTAAGAGTAACTTTCCTGCAGTCACTCAGTAGCCTGGTTTCCTGAAAGCTGTTAAGTTCTTAGGAAAAGAGAAATAGGTCAAACGGGGTGGGTCTGTGGTCTCCCAATTGAAATAACTTGTCACAGTGTTGAGCTGGTAGTCTAAGGGTGTTAATGTACAAATGATAAAATGACATGGGCCATCAGTTCTGAGGTTTCATGGTACTATGACTCTTCTTTATAATAGCCATTATAATAAATAAATATATTAAAAGTAAATTGAAGGGGAACATTAAATGGCAGCTAGTCGGGGACCTGCCCACTGGAAATATGCCCCTTGCCTGGGATTATTCTGCCTCTAGGTATGGGGTAGTGCTTATAAGCCTGGTATTGAACACTTTTCTTGCCCCACAGAGCACAGTGGCCTCCTTAATTATTTCCTTGCTTCCTTCCTGAGTTTTGTCTCAACTCAGCAGCCAGAACTATCTTTTAGTATTGTCAGATCAAGTCCTTAAAATTGGTTGAAACCTGTAATAGATGCTAAAGAGGATAAAAAGCTGAACCTATGTAGCACCTGCCTGCAAGGAACTTACAATGTGGTTGAGAAGATGAGAAAGAACTATGTTCCAAGTTAAGAGTGTTATGTAATATGAGGAAATGTATTTTTTATATAGCATTATTATAAAATCAGTCCCCTGAGTGCTAATTGCCATAGCAGTATAGAAATTCTTTCAGGCTATGGTAGTCAGGGGAGGTTTTTGTAAAGTGATATTTGAAGTAAAACTTATGGGGATGTTTTGGATAGATTAAGGGACTGAGCAAGGGATTTGGAAGTAGTAATTGCATAAGTGCAGACATGAGAAAATCCAGTTTATCTTCAGGATAGACAGTGAATAAACCACAGTGCAACTGAAATATTGTAGCATAGTATTTTATATAGGTCAGTGATTTTTGAATTTTTCTTTTTAAAGCTATGAACCTTTTGTCAAAATATTAAATGGAACTCCAACTTATTAAACATGAGAACTGTAGCTTCTGTGGGTGAAGCAAGATGGGCAGAAATTGGTCAGCATATCTGCCTGCATGGCCTCTCAGCCCTAGAGTGGCCTTTGAGGCTCTTCTACTGAACCCAGGACTCTGAGGAATACAGCTTAGAAACTGTATGTATGTAACTGTAGGTACGTTTCAAGAGCAGCTGGGTGGGAGAAGGGAAGCCGGCCGCTTTGTGTCAGTTGGTAGAACATGTTGAATATCAGTTTTGATCTTCTGGTTTAGGCAATGGGCTGTTATAGAAAGTTTTTGATGAGGACCTATTATATAGTGTTTCAGGAAGACTGAAATGGTGGGGGAGACGGTGTGCAGTTTTTGTTCTTCTTTCTTCCCCCACCCCCTAGCATGATCCTTAGAATACTACCCAGGAGTCCAGTGATGGTAGAGAGTGTTTACTTTTTTTCATATTGAAGAGCAAGGCAGATGTGGTAGAAATAACTTATGGGAAGAAAGATACGAGGGCCACGTGGTGAGCACCAGACGAGGCTAAATAGGATAATAGATATGAATGCGTTCTGATATTTATGAAAAGCCACCATGCAAAATGCTCAATACCTGAGTTAGAATTAATATCCCAGCAGTAATATTATGGAAGAGCAGGCAGCCTTTGAATGGAAGAAACCAGTTCAGCCTTTCATGTATGCCGGTTCTCAGAACATGAACTTAGCTCTCAGACGTCATCGTGACCAGCCAGCTCGCTGTTTTCCCCTCAGACCAATGACTTTCTTCTTTCTTATGACAACTCTATCTTAGTCAGCTTGGGCTTCTATAAAAGAATACCATAGATTGGGTGGATTAAACAACAGACATTTGTTTCTCACAGTTCTGGAGGTTGGAAGTCTGAGATCAGGGTGCCAGCATGGCTGGGTTGGTTAAGACCATGTTCCTAGCTTGTGGATGGCCGCCTTCCTGCTGTGTACTTACTGGGCCTTCCTTTGGTCTTGTTTTTTGTTTGTTTGTTTGTTTTCTTGGGACAGGGTCTTATTCTGTCACTCAGGCTGGAGTGCAGTGGCACCATCATGGCTCAATTTAGCCTTGAACTCCTGGGCTCAAGCAATTCTCTCTCACTGCCAGCTCTGGAAGCCCCTGTTCTTGACCTGGGAAGAGTTAGTTCAGAATTGTCACTGTGCTTTGTGCTGCAGTGGAGAACGTGCCTCTCACATTCAGTCTATGCTGACCTTGGAGGTCTGGGGGCCTTCTGAGGAGGAGAGGGAGTTTTGGAGGCATCCCCTATCCTGACACTTTATCCAGCCCAAAGGACTTTAATTTTCATTTCATTTTTAAAACTAACAGTAAAATTAATTTTGAGGGTATAGTTTTATGAGTTTGTATCTACGTATAGATTCATGTAACCTTCACCCCAATCAAGATAGAGATACTTCCAAGTTTTGTGTGTATCAGCAGTTCTTTTTATTTATTAAAAATTTGTTTTACATTTCAATTAATTAATTCCCCTTTAATTTTCTGTAACAATACTGTATCACACATGGATGGCCTATTTTCCTTTTTATTTTAGAGTAGTATTCTATTATATGGATGTATCACAATTTGCTTATCCATTCACCCTGTGGAGGGATATTTGAGTCTTTTCTAATTTTGGTGATTATAATAGAGCTGTTAAACATTCATGTACAGGTCTTTGTGGGAACATAACTTTCCCTTTCTCTAGGGTAAACGCCTAGCTAAGGTATTGCTGGGTCACATGGTAAGTGTATGTTTAACATTCTAAGAGACTGCCAAATTAGTTTTCCCAAGTGGCTATGCTACTTTCCATTCCTTCAACAACGCATGAGAAGTCCGGTGGCTCTGCATCCTCCCCGGTGCTTGGCGTCTGTTGTGCTGGACCCTGTTGACTTCAGTAGGGATGGCACTAGGTTCAAGAGGCCAGAGAAGAGACCCAGAACTGGTGAACAAAACATGAGGTTTGTTTGGGGGAACTTACATACAGAGATGGTCTGGTGGCTGCAGGCTGGAGAGGAGAATGATAACCACCTGTAAAAAATATGCAGTTTATATAGCACCCTCACTTGGCACCCTTCCCTCAGCAACCTGCACGTGGCAACCCTATTTCTTGTTATTTCTGTCAGGTGCATCTACCATACAGTGTCTAGTTGTTTTTTTTTTTTTAAATATTATCTATTCTAATATGTATATAGTGGGATCTTATTGTGGTTTTAATTTGCATTTCCCTAACAGCTAATGATATTGAACGTCTTTTCATGGGAGGTCATTATTCCAGACTTGAGAGAATAGCCTATTGTCTTGGGGAGCTGTAATCAGGTGTGTTTCAATAGGTGCTGGGGCTCAAGATTCAGACTCTAAAAATCCCAGTGGGCAGAAATAATTTATTAGTCGTTTCCTAGGCATGAGCCTCACTTGTTTCAGTTCCTCCTGTTAGACGAAAACACTGAACCAACTACCAAAACTTGTTGGGTTTCTTTACATGTGTTTATTTGCTTTCCATATATCCCCTTTAATCAAGTGTCCATTTGAATCGTTTGCCCATTTTTTACTTTGCATATTGTCTATAGCTGTTGAGATTCGAGAGTTCTTTATATGAACGTATTCTGGATACAAATCTTTTGTCAGGTGTCCTATTTGCAAGCATTTTCTCCCAGTCTGTTACTTGTCTTTTTATTCACTTAAAACTGGCTTCTACAGAGCAGGTTGAATTATATGAAGTTCAGTTTATCAGGTTTTTTTCTTTTATGGATTACGCTTTTGTTATCATACCTAGAAATTCTGTAGAAACCCAGGTCACAAAGTTTTTTTTTTCTCACTCTGTCACCCAGGCTGGAATGGAGTGGCACGATCTCAGCTTTGCAACCTCCACTTCCTGGGTTCAAGCGATTCTCCTGACTCAGCCTCCCAAGTAGCTGGGACTACATGCATGTGCCACCATGCTGGCTAATTTTTGTATTTTTAGTAGAGATGGAGTTTCACCATGTTGGCCAGGCTGGTCTCAAACTCCTGACCTCAGGTGATCTGCCCACCATTTTCTTCTAAAAGTTTTATAGTTTTACCCTTAAGCCTGATGCACTTTGAATTACTTTTGGCATAAGGTATAAGGTTTATTTTCATGTTCATTTTGGGGTTTTGCCTGATCTGGTCACATCTTACTCTCATTCTCTTTCCCTGTCAAGTTTGACTTTAGATTTCCATCAGAGTTGGAGGTGGAAACCTGCCTCACGTCACAGATTGTTTTCTCATGGGAAAATAATCGTGAGATTAGGATTTTGCAGTTTGTAGTGGGGGTTTCTTCCCCTATGTCCATCATCATCTCTGAATAGTCACCTTGCTCTGCTTTGGGTCCATGTTCAAATCTCATCTGTCTTCAGGGCCCCTCCCACACATTTCTGTCTCTATCCAGTAGTCTCCTTTCCGCACTCTGGATGTCACAGTGGTTGTGCTTGGTAACTTCACATGCTGTCCTAGAGAGGAGACAGAAAATTCAGAAGGAACTCAGATGAGGTAAGGCCAGGGGTTGGCAAACCATGGCTCATGGATCAAATCTGGCCCACCCCACTGACTACCTTTATAAATAAAGCTTTGTTGGAACATAACCACACTCATTTATCTGTGTATTGTCTATGGCTGCTTTTGTGCTGGAGCAATAGAGTTACATAGTTGCAACAGAGACCACATAGCCCTCAAAACATAAAAGACTTACCATCTTGTCTTTTACAGAAAAAATTTGCTGACCCTCAGAGTCAAGGCTGGTACTGGAAATGAGGTGGGTTAGTGCACTTTGCTGTGGTGAAAACAATCCTGCAGAAAGCAAAGGATGCCAGTGCTCTTCCTACATAAACCATCCTGGCATCTCTTTACCCAAGTTCATTTGTTGTCATAGAAATTTGGAGCAAGTAATGTCTGGTGCAGCCTTGGAGTTACCTATGGTGATGGGCTGAAAGAGAAGATGAGATGGAATAGAGATCTTGTGGTGCATCAGTCAGTCCCAGTGAGGAATGGAGAGACACTGGGAATCAGGAGTGGTGGGATGACCAGCACTGACTTCTTCATTTCTATACTTTGCTAAACCTCACTCTACTCTAGTGGACCTCAGCCTTAGCTGCACGAGAATCACCTGGGTAGCAAAAAAAAAAAAAAAAAAAAAAACCTAGTGCCCAGGTTGCACTTCAGACCAATTACATAAAAACTTCTAGGGGTGGGATCCAGATACCAGTATTTTTTAATTCCCCAGTTGGTTCTAGCATACAGCCCAGGCTGAGAACCATGGTTCCACTCCACAATCCCATAACCCCAAGGAAATATTGCCACCTACTGACAGTAGGTAATTATTATGCTCTGGAAGAAGTCAATAACTCTTCAGATTCCCCTCCATTCTGGGAACTTGTGTTCTGGTTACTGTATTTATATCATTTGTGTGTGAGAGTGGTATATTACAGTTTGATTTGGGGCCATCTTAAGGTGGTTGTTCCTGAGAAACACCCTGTGTCTCAATTTTATGTAACTCAGAGTATTGAAGACATACACTATTGGTAGGAATCATTGAATGTTAGCACTGAAAGAAACCTTAGAGATTGTTAGTTCACACGCAGACATATCCAAATACCTTTTGGACTTACATACTGTAGTTCTAGATCCTTGCTTCTCAAAGTGTGGTCTGTGGACCAGTAGTGTCAGCATCATCTCAGACCCTGCTAGAAATAAAGAACCCTTGGCTCTCTCCAGACCTGCAGAATGGCCTGTAATTTAACAAGGTCTCTGAGTGATTCATGCGGACCTTCAAGTTTGAGAAGCACTGGTTTAGAGAATCATATAAGTAGGAACTTCTGGGTGTGGCTTCCAGTTTTATTGTAAGAAACTACTTTTCAAACTGCCAGTATTTTGTTAGAGGCTGAACGATTGCTTGACAGAGACGACACTGTGACTTCCAAGAGCCCTCCCAATTCTGATTTTATTATTTTCCTCCTCCTTCTCAAATAGTTTCTTCAGTATCTCTCAAGAATTACCTTCTTCATCATACCTTCCATTATACCATGAATATTCACTGGGGCCATCAGTTGTGCCTACTGTAGTTTTTCTCCTCCCAGTCACCTTATATCTGGAACTTGTATGACCCTAATGGTTGAATGCAATCACAGGTTTTCCAAATTTACTCTTATCTCTTGTTCATCATGCTAGAAAGTCTAAGTTCAACCTAAGCTTAGTAAGGGGAGATTCAGTGGATAGAAGACTTGGGAGAGAGTAGGAAAAGCAGTCCCACGTGAATGCCCATAGGACCCCTATATCCCATCTAACTTCTATTACCTGATTCTCCAGTGCAAGGTAGACTTTTTCAATGTATGATACATCCTTGTGTTCACCTGTGCTGGTGTTGTTGAAGACATTGCTACCTTTTCCAGGCAGGGGATTTAGAGACCATTTCCTTATTCTGCTTCTCAGTCTATATAGTGATTTCATCCAGACATTTTATTCTTACAATGCAGTGCTTCATATATGTCTCTAGTCTTTCCTAGATTTCTCATATCCAGTGTCTCTCCTTTCTGAATCCTCAGTGCTGTTGCCAAGATTATGTTCAGGATTTGCACCTCTATTTTTCACTCTTTTTAAAAGCCTTAAGTACCCTCCTACTTTCTATGTAAAACTATAGTAACTTCTTTTCCATTTTAGAACCTTACCCATCTGTCTGCATCCATTCTCCCTTCCATCCTTTCTCCCTTCTATCCCCTTCCCTTGCTTCTGGGATTGACCTGGCCTCACCAAATCCCTTCATTTATGTTGCTATACCTTTCCCCCACCTTCCTCAAGGGTGCCTGCCATCTAACTTCTCTTACAAGAACTCTGAAGGTTTGTATCACATTGAGTCATGTTTAGAGCTGGGACGGTTGTAATCTAACCCAATACCCTGGCTTCACAGAAGGGAAGAATTATACCCTTCTGTAGGGTAGGTGGCTTGCTCAAGGTCATGTAGCTAAGAATGTGAATATTTGCTGTGAAATAGCATTACTATTCAGTGTAGCTTCTTTGACTTTATAATGCTTCATGCAAATTGTTTCACCTAACTTCACAAGGTGAGTGTGGGATGTGTGTGGCAGGTAGTGAGAGGTGCTGGGAGGTTTATTAAACGTGATTGATTGCGTTCTTTTCAAGAGAGGTAAATCAAGCCTTAGAAAGATAAAAGGATTCATTGTTTGTCTCATAATCATTTTTTAAAATTTTACTTTAAGTTCTGGGGTACATGTACAGATCTTGCAAGATTGTTACATAGGTATACACATGCCATGGTGGTTTGCTGCCTCCATCTCCCCGTCACCTACATTAGGTATTTCTCCTAATGTTATCCCTCCCCAATCTCCCCACCCCCTGCTATCCCTCCCCTAGCCCCCCACCTCCCAACAGACCCCAGTGTGTGATGTTCCCCTCCCTGTGTCCATGTGTTCTCATTGTTCAACACCCACTTGTGAGTGAGAACATGTGTTTGGCATAACCATTTTTAGCCTGAGGCAGAAAACCATAAATCTTTGATTCATGATTCTTCTAAATACCAGGAAACTTTTACTCCTTCTACATGTGTGTGTGTGTATGGATATGAATCATACTGTGGGAACAGTGTTGTCTCCACCCCCCTCCCTGCAAGACTATTTATTGCTTTATAATAGGTGTGTATATTTTAGGGTGCATGTGATAATTTGACACATTCATATAGATTGTAAAGATCAAATCAGGGTAACTGGGACATTCATCACCTTAAATAAGTACCTTTTCTTTCTACTAGGAATGTTCTTTTAATGTCTGTAGTCTTCCTACTTACATGATATATTAACCATTTAGAGGAGAGTCTGGGCTAGGTATTAGTGGACAATGATAAAATTGACCAGAGTTGGGTTTATACTGTTGTATTTTTACCTTGTCATCCACCTCTTCCTCTGTTTATACTTAAAGAAGAGAAGACGATTCTAATACTTGTTTTTAACATGCCGTGAGTGATACAGAGGAGAAAGCAGCTGAAAGCAGCGGATGATTATTAGTAGTGGTGCTCATCTTGCTTCGTAAATCACCCCTTCCGGCTCCTTGATCATTTAGGTTGTTGTTCAGCTCCCTGTGACCGGACAACATGCTCCTAGTCAGAGAAAAGTGATGGCTGTATTCCCGGGCCTGTCTAGTCTCCTCTCTACAGGGAGCAGCCACCACTCGGAGCTCCCGAGTACACAGCCTGAAATTGCCTGCTCTCGAGGCTGCCGCTGCCTTCCATGCAAAGGCCTGTTTAACTTGCCCTCTGCCATCATGCTGGGCTCCTGACACTCTGGAAATGCCGCCTCTTCACAGAACGTCTGTGTGTGCGTGAACCTCTCTTCCACCATCTCAATGGTTCAAACAGCAATGAGCTTGAATATTTCCTGCTCCAAAACCTTCCTTAAGTTCAGAAAGTCTCTTTACTATGTTTTTCTGATCTCACTGGTATTTTGTGCCCTTCCCAGGTTATTGACATGTGTCCCTGGGTGTGGAATGTTCCTGATCCTGTGAAGTTAATTTCCAATAAGTTCTTATTCCTCTTCTTGCTTTCTGTTACAAGATGGAGTTTGTGTGCTCGTGAGGGAGCTCATTAACCATGTATTCAATGAATGGAGGGATGAATGAATAATTTTATTTTCTGGAGCCATGATTCTGAGCTACTAAAAAAGACACAAGTGTTGGGCAATGTAGCAAGCACAGAGCTGAGTCAGGAGATGCAGGTTCCAGATACAGGTTTTCTGCTAATGAACCTGGGAAGTCACTTATCCCTGGGCACTGGTTTCTTCATCTACAAAATGAAAAGCTTGGTCAACACTGGTGGTCTCAAACATTTCAGACACAAGGATTCCTCTAAATTTTTTAATGAACTATTTCAGGCTGGGTGCAGTGGCTTACGCCTGTAATCCTAACATTTTGGGAGGCCGATGTGGGAGGATTGCTTGAGCCCAGGGTTTTGAGATCAGCCTGGGGAACATAGCAAAACCCTGTCACTATTTAAATAAACAAATAAATAAATAAGAAATATTTCAGATATAAAAAATTTATGAAACGTAAGGTATATGAGTACCTAATGCCTACCACTCTGAATTTCCTCCCAAAGTAATACTTTTTATTTTAGCAGCTTTTGATTTAGAAAATGGATGACAACAACTAGCAATAGCACTTTCATAAGAATCTATCTCTATACTTAAAAAACAATATACCTATTAAGACACACATATATGATTAAGACACATTGGTTAGTCTATGGCAATTCTTCATGCAAATAAAAATGTGTAATAACCCTTGCTTTTGTGGCCCAGAGCAGTGTTTCTGAATTGCATGATCCACATTACCATGTGCATTTTTTAAAATGCCAGCTTTTGGCTTTACTCCTGATCTGCTGAATAAACATTTCTAAAGCCTAGGTCTGGGATTCTGCCTTTTAATCAGGTATTCCAAATGGGATTTAGAACTTGAGATTTAGATCTCCTTGGTCTGCAAAGTTGGATGATACTTCATTTCTATGTAATGACAATGAGTATTTCTTTAAAAAATAGCCTCTCTGGTTCCTCTTGAGTATTTTGCAGATTGCAGAGATTTTATTTATACTCAATTTTCAATAATATATCTATTGTGAAAAATAACATGCTGGGATTGAGGTAGGTAGATGGGAAATAAATGTATCTACTCAGTGTTTCCACGACTCTTCATAGATATTCCGGAATTTGGATTCATTTCAAACTTTGGTGTTGGTCATGCTGGCATTTCTGATATTTATATGAAACAATACAAGTCACATCAGTGTCAGAGACTGCCATGGTTCTCAGGCACTCTGCTCCCCACATTCTGGTTTCATAGGAATAAGAGCCAGAACTTACGGAAGCTGAGTAGCCTAGAGAATAGGAGTTCATCGCACAACCATCCCCCGAAATTCATTACTCCTAACTGTACTGTCAAATGATTATGGATGGCTTTGACCAATAGTGACAGCTCTACAGGATTTCACTTTTTTTTTTTTTTTTTTTTTTGGAGATGGAGTTTTGCTCTTGTTGCCCAGGCTGGAGTGCAATGGTGTGATCTCAGCTCACTGCAACCTCTGTCTCCAGGGTTCAAGCGACTCTCCTGCCACAGCCTCCCAAGTAGCTGGGATTACAAGCATGTGCCACCATGCCTAGCTAATTTTGTAATTTTAGTAGAGATGGGGTTTCTCTGTGTTGGCCAGGCCGGTCTTGAACTCCTGACCTCAGGTGATCTGCCCGCCTCGGCCTCCCAAAGTGCTGGGATTGCAGGCGTGAGCCACCACGCCTGGCCAGGATTTCATTTTTAAAAGCCTGTATCAAGCATAGATAAGGTACTCAGTACTGTGCTGTAGACCATGGACCATGTAAGGAAGATAAGTTCTTCTTAAATTCCTTGCACTATGGAATGGAATCCAGATTTTAATAACTTGGTAATTAACTTCTGGAAAGCTTACTTTATATACAGGGCCTTTTCTTGGGTTCTGTGAATAAACACTGTCAACTATATTCACTACTTTATTTGACATTTATTTATCACCCTCCTATGTCCTGGTCTTTTTTCTTGGGTAGAAATGTGTGTCAGTCATATTTCTTGCTCTTATGAAAGGCCTGGCCTGTGGGGCAAATAAATAAGCAACCAATCAACAGTGAGTGATAATAGAGGCTTGCATATTGCTGTAGTAACCAACTCTGTGGGAGGATACGGGAAGCGGGAGTTGGCTTTACTGTGTAGAAGTGCGAGCAGATATTTCAAGAATAAACAGGAGTTCACCAGGCAGATGGTGTGGGGGGGCATTTTAGGCATAGGGAATAGCAAATGCAATTACATGGAAGTGTGGAAATGTATGGCATGTTTAACTTGCATGTGGGGGAGTTCCAGAAATATCCTTTTGTGAGCAGAATTTAAGGGGACTTGCAGAGAGAACAAATGTGTTTTATTACATGGTGTTTTCAGATTTTCCATTTTTGTTTTGTGGTAAAATATACATGACATAAAATTTGCCTTTTAACCCTTTTTTAAGTGTACAGTTCTGTGGCATGAAGTACATTTACATTGCTATACAACCATCACCACCATCCATCTCCAGAACTTTTTCATCTTGCAAAAATGAAACTCTGTACCTATTAAACAACTTTCCATTTCTCCTTCTTAGCCAGCCACCGTACTACTGTTTGTCTCTATGAGTTTAACAACCCTAGGAACCTCACATACGTGCAATCCTAGAATATCTTTCATTCTCCCATTTGTTATCAAGTTTCATCCATGTTGTAGCATATGTCAGAATGTCCTAATTTTTTAAGGCTGAATAATATTCTGTTGTACGTATGCACCACATTTTGTGAATCCATCCATCCACTGATAGACATTTAGGTTGCTTCCACTTTTTGGTTATTGTGAGTAATACTGCTGTGAACATGGGTATACCCAGATTTTATATCTTATTGCCTACATTTTTAGACTCTCACATAATACATGCAAAAGAACTTCCTGAAAGCCCTTTATGAGATAGTACCTTTGGTTGAGGTGCTTATGGTTTTGTTGTGAATATCTGTTCACACTCATGAAACCAAGACTGTAGCCAGAATATGATTAGAATGTCCAGCAGCACTATCAGAGTTCACTTTTAAATTTCCTTTCAAATCATGTGCAAGAAGCAGAGCTGCAAAGCTTCTTCTAGAAACGTAGGGAACACAGTCAAAGACTTACAGAGCCTGGCATACTGTTTGTTTGCCTTTGTAAACTGAATCCTCTCCCCTTGGTGAAGTTGCCTCTGAGTACCTTGACTCATAAGCAGGTCTTGGCTCACATCTGTAAGCATTGCAGAGACAGTGAGAAGGACTTGGCAAAGTGAATTTCATAGTTAAGAATGAAGGAGACCTGCTTCCTATGAAGCAGGTGAGAGAGTGTATTACCAGCCAAATTATTTCTGGCCAACGTGACTGAAGAACCAAGGATCCTGTTTTATTTCTCTCCCCTCCCTTCCCCTCCCCTCCCCTCCACTCCCCTCCCCTCTCCTCTCCTCTCCTCTCCTCTTCTGCGTGTGTGTGTGTGTGTGTGTGTGTGTATGTGTGTGTGTTAAAAATCAAACATCCAGGGATTCTTTAGTGAGCTACACATTTTTGTGAAAACAGACTGTTAAATGTGTGAGGAGCATCTGAGAGCCCCAGCCCTTCCCCTGGACTCAAAGGAAGTAATTCTGTTCCTTCTATTTCTGCAGTACAGCCTCAGGCTCAGGGCTGGCTGGTTCCTTCATGAGATGCCCACTCTGCTGTTGCAGACCTCAGCTTCCTCTTCTTGGATACTCAGTGACCAAGTTGGAGATACATAGGGTTAGGAGGCAGTTGGGGAAGCTGGGGAAAAGGAAGCACTGGGGTGCCAGGAGATGATTACAAATGAGACTGCTTATCTGTCAGCAGCTCTCCAACTTCTCATCAATGTTCTTACTCATGTCTTCCATTGAGTGTTCACTCCTGGCTCCTGTTGGATCCTCCTCCCAGCTTCCCCTTCCTGGACCTCACTGACGGGCACAGCACATTAAGTTCCAAGGCCGCTATTCCAAAACAAGGTCCAAGGCTCTGTTTGTGAATGCCAAACACTTTTCCTTCGGACTTTCCAGTCTGCAGGTGGTGTTCCCAGACTTGCATTGTTTTGTTCCCTGAAAGGTCAAGTCCTGTAGGGCTTCATTTGTCCTGGCTGGTGGGGCTCTGGCTGGCAAAGCAAATGTATCAGCTCAGCCTGGCCATATTCAGGGAGGGCCAGGCCCGTTGGCAGACACTGCAGGGCTGGCATGGGCTTTGTGGGAGGCTGGCCTGAGCCACAGACGGTGGCACCGGCAGTACTGTTTGTTCTTCAGCCCCTGGCAAAGCCTGAGCAGATTGGATTCCTGTCCTGCAGAACACAGATGCTTCCTCCAAAGCCCACCTGCCCAGGCAGTGCTCCACCTTGGAGCAGCACAGTTTGGGAAAAAGGAGGACTTGTCCCTGAGAGCCCCTGCTCTTCTCCATTCTTGTGTTACTCCATTACCTCCCCTCTGTCCAAATTCATTTTCTCCCTACTCAGTGAACACAATAACATGTTGTCCAAGTGAAGCGTAATTGCCATATAAACAAATGGCTTAATGATAATAAATATTTAAGCATTTTCAGATACTTGATTTCCTTTTATTTGCGTAGCTTCCAACAGAATTGCAAGTTAATTTTAATTTTTCTATTGGAAAGGGTATGGGACATCTGACCAACAGGCAGGTGGGGAAGATGCAGAGTGTGTTCAACCTAAGGGCCCTTTTTGTAAATAGCACTCAGGCAATTCTGGCAACTGTGACGGGACCTGGAGGCCTATTTCCTGCTCTCTCTTGTCCATCTTCATTTTGAAGCACTCTAGAGCATTCCACCAGCTGTTGTAAGGAGCACCTGTGTTGTCGCCATCATTGAGGTTTTGGGAGAAATCATTTGGTCGTGCTTTTCCATGCAGTCACTGTGCACACAGACCCTATAAGAGCCACTGGGAAGTTTGTGCATGGTGATTGAATTAAAGACCTGTTTTCAGTTCTAAAGAGAAAGTCTAGTTGCACTTTCGAGTTCTTAAGATGAAGGTATTAAAAGGCACGGCCAAACCTGCCAAAATACTAACTGTAGAAATAGGTAAGGTTTCAGATACACAGGCAAGGAGCTGGCTGGGTGCCTCTTGCTATGCTTGGGTGAGAAATCATGATTAATAAAGGCCACAGAGAGAGTGAAACCAACAGGGAGGTGGACCAAACAAGAAAGAGAGATATGGTCAACTACAGCATTCTCCCAGAAGTATAAGGCATTAAAGGTTATGGCATAGTGGGCAGTATATTCTCTAAAACTAGGATGGGGAGAATGATGTAGTGTTCTGCAGAGGTAGGTACTTGATATGTCTGCTTTGATTTTGTTGTTGGAAAAGAGAAGTATATGGAACAGATAAAAGTGATATACTGTGAGAGACCAAAGACAATAAAACAGTTGAGGTCCAGCCTGAAAGGTTTTGTCCTCTTCTGGGTGTTTCTGGGACTGTCTTATGCCTTTAACTTCCACCTGGGTGCATCAGACACATTCTTCTGTACTCCTTTGGCCGTCAGGAGCAGCCTGATTTTAGTGACTCATTCAGAAGGGAGGTGCAGCTGGAAGGTTGTGTTTATTAAAGCCCAAGTGAGTGGAGGTAAATGCAGGTGTGGTCAGGAAATGTAGCTGGTTCACCTCTCCCAATAGGCCCAAGGCCAAAGTCAGCCGACTGGCAGATTGTCATGCCGGTTCTCCCACCTAGAGGTTATTTGAGTTCATCCAGCACTGTGGCCGAGCAGAATGCTGCAGTCAGGGTGACACACTGCAAACTGGAGCCATGTCCCCAAGTGCATGCCAATCAAACCAACTTTAATCTTCAGTGGTTTGTGGCTGCTGACCTAGAGAGTAATTTGCTACATGGCTGAGGTCCTGTCCTACCTAAGCCAGACTCCAGTGCAAAAAGACTCTTCTCCCCATCCTGTCAGATGCGTCTCTCCTTCTCTGTCTCCGTCTGTCTCTCTGCCTCCCCTTACCCGTTTACTCTTTACTGTTAATTGACCTGGGGTTCCCAGGCTGAAGCAGAGTTTCCTTCTGTCCCTGTGTGTTTGGTGCTCTGGTTTGCTCTTCTTCCAGGGCCCCTTGGTAAAAGAAGAGCTGCTGACCGGGTAGAGTGGAAGTGGGGAAGTGACCACCGGACTGGGGAGTGATGTAGGTTGCTGTCACCGGGACACTCAAATCAGCTGTGACCAGAGAGCCTGCCCTGACAATGTGAAGAAGGATTTTTTACCTCAGTTAGCGAGGCCATATTCTTGTAGAGACAAGGATGTTTCTTGTAGGAACAGACAGCCAAGAAGTATCAACAATAACTCTGTACAGTGGAATAGAAGATCACTGAGATTGTAGTGAAAAGGATAGACATAAGACAGCAGGAAGCTCTGAGTTGAGTTTGTAACATCAGAATATTAAAAGACACAGCCAAGAGAAAGTTCTAGATTTCTAATGAAATTTCCAAAGCAGGCTATGTTTTTATCTCATTAGGATGGATTAGGTTCGTGCCTATCAATACTAACTGTAGAAGTAATTAGATTTCGGATGCACTAGGTACCTTTTTCCAGGCTTGAGTGGCAACATGGTAGGAGAAGGTCTTGAGTGTGAAAGGTCCCAGAGAAGAGATGTGGGTTGGCTTTGAGTCTTGTGTCCTTGTTGTTTAATCTGTAGCCCAGATGATCGATTAGAGAGCTTGCAAGTTAAGTTCCCTAGGTGGTGTTAGTAAGATGGGAACCAGATGAAAATGGTTTTAATAAACTGGAGAAGTGCTCAAAAATGAAGTTCACTGAGGAGGAAGTAGAATTATGCCACTAGATATAAATAGCTGCACAAGTGTAAGAGATGGCTGTGAATGAGCAAATGTACCAGAAAGAGATGAGGTTGAGGATGAGGCCAACATCCATTAGCAGTGCAGGGCTGTGGTTAGAGCATTCCTGTCTAGGACTACAAATAAGAGTTGAAAACACAGGACTTGTCACTATGTACCCTGTGAGTTGTATGATTAGCTGTCAATTAAAAATATAATTAAATAAAATTTAACAAATACAGGGTTTGTGAGGCCATATCGTTTCTAGATATGCCAAAATCTTCAGGCTAACAGGGCTGTGGGTAGACTTGTAGACTGACTCACAGTTAAAGGAAATTTGGAATTAAACTTGTGGAGAATAATTCAGAATTCATAATTATCTTTCAGTATATAAAAAACCTTGGTGTGAAGATTGGTGCCAGCTGTTAGTCTTCACTGAGGATGGAATGGCATTTCAGCAGCCTTTGATGAGACACTAGGAATACTTTCCTGACTGTGGAAGTCATTAAATGATAGAATGAGTTATTGAGGGAAGATTCTGACTTTTTTATGGGATATTCCAAGTAAGCTATGTTTTCATCTCATGAGGGTAGATGAGGTCCATTCCCGTGGCCCTACCTGATGGCTGAGAAGTGGTATTGACTATTTGGAGTCCCATTTCTAACCCAGAGATTGCCTGAGCCCTGCCTGCAGACATCCACTTGCTTCTATATCCCCTGAGGTATTGCTTACCCCCAGGAGCTGCTTTCCATACCTGTCTGGGGACCTCTTTTCCAGGCATGAGCTAGCTGGGTCTGTGTAGATACAGTAATCTAATCAGATTGCACTTTCTTTTTGTTTTCTTCTTTCTTGCAGTATGAGTTTAAAGCCAAGAACATCAAGAAGAAGAAAGTGAGCATTATGGTTTCAGTGGATGGAGTGAAAGTGATTCTGAAGAAGAAGAAAAAGGTAAGTAGCTCAGAACCAGAAACTGAGGTAAAGAGGAAAGGAGGGGAGGTAGGCATGAGGTACCTTTTTTCTTCTGGGCCCCCCTCCAGATAGAATCCCTCCCTTATCTGGCAAGCTCTTCTGCTTTGGGCAGCAACAGTGCTGAGAAGCTGCAGCAGAGCACAGGGTGAGGTGGGGGCAAAGGCTAGTCACCAGTTGGCTCAGTCAGTCCTGGTACCCCAGGTGATGGGAGTCACCTCCTGTCATCCATGCCTTCAAACCCCCTCCCCATTTTCATACCTTTACCTTTGAGCCTCAATGGTAGGAAATACTTTGAATTTTAGTGAGAATAACAGGGTTCGGTGGGATTGGGCAGTGAGAGGAGGCTCCCTCAGCAGCTGTCCCCTTCGATTTCAAGAGCAACCTTCATTCCCACTCCAGGTACCATGCAGCCCCCCTTGTGTGTCCTTGCATCCTCCTGTTGCAGCCCATATTTACATAGTCCCTCAAGACCCAGCCACTGCTGCTGCTCCGTGTGCAGGAATGGTGGGGTGTGGCCAGGGTAGGAGGTCAGGCAGGGGGATTGATCCATTCAGCAAGCATTCCTCTGAGTTGGGGAGAGACAAGGAAGTGAGCATATGTTGTTTAAACACTTGTGTTTTGTGTTAATTGAATGTGGTTTTGGCAGAGTAACATTAACCCCTTGGAAAGGTTAGATTCGTACGGTGGGAGGATGTGTGTTTTCAAAAAGAAACAGAAGAGAGTTTGGCTGATTGAGGATATGTGAGGAGTCCTTTTTGTCCCTGTTTCTCAATTCTGCTGATACTTTTATTTTTTATTTATGATGCCCTTGTTTTACATGTATTGATGGTAACACCATATCACAGTCCTACATAGACCTCCTGAGCTGCTTTTGGTTCCAAATTTCAGTTGCTCTTAGTTCAAATGGGACTTAAAGCAGACCTTGAATCTCGGGGCTAGAGGGAGAGAGTATGGAGGTCATGGAAGTAAAGACAAATGCATCATAGTAGGCAACATAAATCTGAAGAACCATATAATTGAGAGGGATCTTAAAGGGGACTTGTCATATCAATCCAAGGGCTTAAATCTTCTTTATAACATTCTTACAAGGGGGATTGTCCGGTGTATGATTGGACAGCTGTAGTGATGGGAAATTTACTACTTCCTGAGGCGGCCCTTTTTCTCTCTGAATGCTAAGGTCTCTGATATATTAATCCAAAACTTGTTCTTTCGTGCTCCCTCAATACTTTCATTGGTGGTTTTAGAAAGTGTTTTATGGCTATGATCTTGGAAGTATATAGAAACAAGATATACTGTTTATAAAGAACCAACTTCTTCAAAATTCACAAGTGTAGGGGATTAAATATCTTTGCCTTTATAAACCTTTACTGTGTGCGTGGGTGCCATCTTATTCTTCCTCTGGGGCCCTCTGTTTTGCCTCTTCTCTTCTCACATGCATGTACACAGTGGACAGTCACGGGACAGTCTGTAGAATATTGCTCTCTAGGAGTTCCTGAGCAGGGTAGTTGCTGAAGCAAGCTGAGGCCTGTCAAGTCCCTGGATCCCAGTTAAAGAAATTGTGGATGACAACAATGTGAATTTGAGCAAGAGATACTCTCAGAAGAAAAAAATAGGCCAATGTTGACGCTTGTGTAAGATAACTTTCCTCAGCCCTTCCTGTGAGGGGACTGGTGGCTCAGGGCCCTCATGGAACAGCCTATAAAATGATTGCTGTTTGTGGGCACTTTCCAAGCTGCACGATGCTTCCACACCCATCAGCACCCAGCCCTTAAGCAGTCTCTGTGAACGTTTCTCTTGGTCAGCATCATGGCACCCAGTCACCTGGGAGAAGGAGCCACACAGATGGTTTTCTCACTAAGCGGCCCACCAGGAGCTGAGCTGTCAGTCTTTCAGGTCAGAAGTTCAGACTCATCCGTTTCGAACCCGTGAGCCTTAGGAGGCTAACTCACACGACAAAGCTCAAAAGAGGCTGATGTATGAACTAAACCAAGAGTTTCTTAATTCACTCTGAGACATACAACAATCTCCTGGACCAGATACTCACGTTATCCTGACAAGCATGTTTTCTTTCCACTAGAGGCAAGTGATAGGAGAAGGCAAATTATTAGAGGGTTGCTAGATGAGCACAGAAATGGAGCAGTCAGCTCATTGTATGACAGGCATGTCTGCTGGCTTTAGGCTCCGCAATAAACGGGCCCACTCAATCTCCCTAGTGGCCCTACTGGGCAGATGCTCTTCCTGGAATCTGTCCGACAGACTGCCAGGGTTTACTTCTGCGTCTCTCCAACTTCTATAGTTCCATGGCTGACACTCCCAGAATCTTTCCGCCACCCCTCTACACATCCACTTCTGACTGACATATCTTTGTTTACTTTCTTCTTCTTCTTTCTTTTTTTTTTTTTTTTTTTTTTTGAGACAGAGTTTCACTCTTTTGCCCAGGCTGGAGTGAAGTGGTGTGATCTTGGTTCACTGCAATTTCCACCCCCAGTTCAAGTGATCCTCCTGCCTCACCCTCCTAAGTAGCTGTGATTACTGGTGCCTGCCCCCACGCCCAGCTGATTTTTGTATCTTTATTAGAGATAGGGTTCCACCATGGTGGCCAAGTGGTCTCGAACTCCTGACCTCAGGTGATCCACTCACCTCAGCCTCCCAAAGTGCTAGGATTATAGGTGTGAGCAACTGAGCCCAGCCTGTTTACTTTCAATTAGGTTAAATTTAAAGGCCTGCTGTCGTAGGGGTGCTCTGTCTCTTTCAGGTATCTTCATACACCTCTAATGTTGTCCATCATGGGGCAACTTCATAGTTTTGCCCTTAGGGCACAGTCCTATTTCCCACTCACTGTCTCTCCTATGTATCTTTACCACATGTGGTGGCATGTGAGAAAACCGAGGTTGGATCACATAACACATAAAGGCAGTGGTGTGCTGAGGTTTCACCTGGAGAGGAGCCGCCACTGCTCCACTAAGCACATGAAAGCCAGGTTGGACCTTGTGACTCACTTTGAAACTACATCCTGGGTAATCTCCAGTGTGGCTTCACCTGCCTACTGGCCCAGAAAAAAAGATGGTCTAGCAGGTCTTTCCTAGATCTGATTCTTCTGAAGCCAGGCTTGGGAAAGGGGAGCCTCCCATCTTGTTTCCTACAGTTAGTGTCCATTTCAGGGCCATGGCTGTGATTTGAATAATGACTTTAATCATGGGGATCATTTTACACCATCTCTGACAGATGAATGCACAGTAACAGCAATCAGCCTTTTTGTCATCTTGTTCTCATGTGACAGTTCTCTAGTATCTGAGTGCTACCCCCACATTCAAACACATGCACACTTTTTCTCTCTCTCTCTGCTTTATAGAATTGAGAGAGGTGAGAGTAGAAATGACATTGTGTAAATGCACTAATTTTTCCAAGGAAATGGAATACTTGGCAAATTTCACTGATCACCATCATGATTAGGTTAAGAACTAGAGTTCTTGCCAGGTAGCTGTAGGTGTAGAGACAGCCATAGCTTGTATTCAGCCCTAAGGGAGTGATACCATGTACAGCCTGTACATGGGTACCTGTGCCAGGCTAGTGGGTAAAAATGTTAAATAGCCCTCTCCTTCAACAATTAGCTTGTTGATTTTCACTGGGTCAGTGTGACAGGCTGGGAAGAACCCCCAGCCCAGATGAGAAGACCTGGGTTTCAGTCTTGGCTCTGCCCTTCCTGGCCTGTGATTTTAAGCACGTTATTTTGTCTTTCTCAGCTTCAACTGTGGAGAGTTCAATTAGGTGATCACTTTAACTTCTCTAGCTCAAATACTCTGTGCCAGCTCTGGAACCATGCTTTTTGGTGTTTGTGTGTATAGATGAGTCACCTGTATGTATTTAGGTCTTTGAGAACCTACTGGACTCAAAACAAACAACAAAACAAAACAAAAAAAACAAAACAGACCTTGGAGTCTCAGTGGATCACTGTGTTGTTTCCCAACCCTCTAGGGCGGGAGGAGACCCTCTGAGGTTCAACGTCTCTGAGGCAGCTCCCAGCCTCCTCTCTCTCCCAGTCTGTAACTGGTGAATGGTGATGTGTTTCCTAGCTGAGAACTGTGTTTACAGGGAGTCCCTGCCCTCCAGGGAACTTTTTAAGGGCAGGAGCCATCTTTGTAAGCCCAGAACTTGCCTGGACACCTGACACATGTAGTATGTTTTCAGTAATCGTGGCTGTTCACTAGCTGCATGATTGAACATTATTTGTGTGTGACAATGTCATTAAATTATGAGAAAATAACTACTTAACAATTGGATCAAATGAAGTCTAGTTTGTTACTTTTATTATATTGTCCTCCCTCTTTTTCTTCCTGTCAATCTGCCCATTTAAAAAAAACAAAAAACAAAAAACAAGTATGAGATTCTTTACCAAACATAGGAAGGCTTGCATAGAAATTGCTAATTCCGTACTATTAATTGTAGTTGTTCAGGTGCATTATACTAGTGTAGGCAGTGACCAAATATAATCAACTCTCATTGAGATGTAAAAAACATCTTTTTGGTTATAATAACAAGTATCTAAAAGTGCTGTCATCTTGAACTGATGCCAACAGATAATGAATCTCAAATTCCTTATGAATCTTAGGTGGAATTTGTGATGTGAACCCAGTTACTAAGATAATTAGCTGTACTTTGATGTCTCTCAATCAGTACATTTTCTTCAACTCTCATCTAGGCTCAAGTAATTATCTTTTCCGTGTATATATAATGATTAGTTATTATAATACTGGAATCACACTACAGCACCATTTGCTAGGGAGTGGAATCCTGAATAAGAAAGATTCGTCTTGAACCTCATCCAAGGGATTTTTCTAATAAAGAACCCAAAGGACTTCAGTTTTATATGGTTTCTCTTATGAACCAGTAACTTCGTTTTGATTCCCTAAGGCAACTTTCTAAAAAGGCTCCATCCATTAACAAATATTCATCATATGTCTACCATGTTGAAGGAGCTGCATAGGTTATATAAAGATATTAGATATGAACCCTTCCCAGCAAAATTATTCTTTGTCAGTAATGCACACATAGGTTTGTTGCAGGTCTTATAAGATTGCCTTGTAGTTATTTATCTCTTTCCTCCATAAGCTGTTAGCTTTAGGGGGCAGGGACCATGTCTTCCCTCAAATCTTATTTCATCTGTTTGGAAAAGTAGAAGACCAGAGGGAGCAAACTGATGCAAGTAATTACACACTAAGGTGATAATGAGAACAGCTGATAGTAATAGCTAACACTGATGTTGAGTACCTACCATTGCCTAGGCCTTGTTTGATGCACTTTACACTTAACAAATTTTCACAACTGTCCTGTTAGGTAGATACCATTCTTACATTGTTCAAAAGCAGATTGAGCAACTTGCCTGAATCTCAGATCCCATCAGTGGTGAAGTCAAGGTTCAAACCTCGTCTTACTTAAATCCCAAGCAGGTTCTTTCCACTGCTCTGTTGCTGTGTGTTTGTACTGATCTCTTTGGACCCCTTTAGATAAAAACTACTCCATAGGAAATGCCTAATTAATTAAGCCAGGGTCTTTAACTCCTAACCTGTACTCTGTCATGGGTGCATTACATCACAGGGAAACTATGTTCCTGCCCAAACAGGAGTGCTAGTTACTATGGAAACACAGAACTCAGATCGAATTGAGTAAGAAAATGAGGCACTCAGAATTATAGAACCAAAATTTAGCAGACTTAAAAAATGATTTGGTCTGATCCTCTAATTGATTAGATGTAGCAAGAGAGGATAAGAGAAGTCCAGTGATTGTCCCTAGCTCACCCAGGCAGTTACTGACAGCCAGGATGTGAATCTAAGCCCTAAACTTCATCCAGTATTCCTTCCACCATGTTGTGTTTCTTGGCCTTCTTTATTTTCTGCCACTTTAAAAACAAGCCTATGAGGAATTGTGTACATCGTGGGAGGATTTTTTTACTGCTTCAATTTTGAAATGCACGTTCCTATACCCGTAGGTTATACCTGAAGGAGAGAGATAGCTTTATTTTCAGTATAATCCCATTCTAATTAGAAGCCTGGAGAACTTGTCAAACTGAGTTTATATGGCCTTTGCAAGTTTTTTTTTTTTCTTTTTTAAGTCACCACTGCTATTAGGTGTGTGAATAATGCTGCGTGAGTAATGGTGAAGCTTGCAGGCTTTGTGATATGCCTACTGATAATTTCCAGTAGGGATAGGAAATGAATGCCAATACAAATTTCTCCTCTACTGTAGCATTCCTGGAGAAGGGCTTCAAAGATGCCATATCCATTTCCACATGTCAAAAGGAGAAAAGGCCACTGTGATAATTATTCCTGATTCTGTTTTCTCTTCTTGGCACAGTTCCAGGAAGACCTACCTCTAAATCCATTCCCATATAACATTCCTTGCCAGGAGCTTTTAGAATGGCAAAGTGGCTATGAATTTCCATGGAGGACTTGACATCAGCACTCAACAGGTAAAGGAAAGAGAAGGTCCTATATCAAAGATGCATTTGCCTCATTCAGTGGTCTTACAAAAGCATACAGAGCAAGCCCTTTATCCCCTTCCTCTGTGGAAAGCAAATAATTTCCTGGCAGTGGAGAGTGAAAGACTGATTTCTTCATTTGGAGTTGCAGACCATGGGACTACAGGTAGAAGAGTTGAATTTTATTTATCACTGGACTAGGTGGCCTTGGCGGGAAATAAGTCAACTTCTCTGAGCCTCAGTGTTCCTTTTTAATGTGGAGATCAGCATCTAAAAGTGTTATGTAGAAGTTCTTTCCCTAAATGGAGGAAAGGGCTGGGCATGGCGGCTCACACCTCTAATCCTAGCACTTTGGGAGGCTGAGGTGGGCGGAGCATGAGGTCAGGAGTTCGAGACCAGGCTGACCAATATGGTGAAACCCCATCTCTACTAAATATACAAAAATTAGCTGGACGTGGTGGCGTGCACCTGTAATCCCAGCTACTCAAGAGTCTGAGGCTGGAGAATTGCTTGAATCCGGGAGACAGAGGCTGCAGTGAGCTGAGATTGCACCATTGCACTTCAGCCTGGGCAACAGAGCAAGACTCCATCTCAAAAAAAAAATGGAGGAAAGGACTTTTTCCCCCATATCAACTATGAGAATGAAAAATGTGAAGCAGATACAGATGACTTTCCTGTATCTTTGCTTTCTTACCTCCTCACGTTCTTTGTTAGTCTGGGTCCTCTGAGAAGCGGATGCCGAGACAGTGTTAAATGCCTGTGGGAGAAATGGGGGAAGCATCTGAGAAAGGCTGGGAGGGCTGTCAGGCTGCAGGGAGATCTGCCCCTGAGTGCAAGAGAGAGGTGAGGAAGGAAGGAAGCTTAGTGAAAGGGTCCTGACTGCAGTGCCATTTGAGGAAGGCTTGGCAAGGCTTCAGGGAGTCCTAAAGCCAAAGTTGTCTGTTGAGACCCCACATCTCCTAGGGACGTACCTGCCTTAGGAACCCTCCATGCTCGGTCACTGGCTGGAGCAGCCTGTGGAACGCATGGCTCCTGGACCAACACAATGATGGATTTCAAAGTGCAGCAGCGGGGGCCCTTGGCTTGACCTCCCTATGATTGGTGGTCTGTGGGGTACACTCTATGACCACACCTTCCTTTCTCCAGAAAATGTTTACTAACCAATATATGAAGTGGAACCTTCCTTCAAGTTAAGCTATTCCTTCTATCTCACTGACTTTTAAAAATACCCTGGAATAAGGAATTTATGAACAAAGAGAAGAGGGGAAGGGAGTAGGTGGTACAGAGAGAGACAGGTTAATAAACTCTCATTTAGAGGCCTCCTAAAAAGCTCAGCAGTGCCATGGGTGTCCTTGGCAGGCATGGAGGTGACAGGAGTAAGAGAAAGGAGTTACACATATCCATATACAGAGCTGGGGCATGGCAGAATGCCAGGCAGTTGCCCCTAGGGCTAATTAATCTGCTCCACCAGTCACTCCCTCCCCACTCACAAGTTTTTCTCCATTTCCCTTATTTCTGGAGTGAGTGTGGAGGCAGATCTTTGCCTCCTTGAGCACTTAGCCTATTGGCCTCACTGCTGCCGCTGCTGATGCTGCTAGTGCTCGTGCTCCCGTGGGGGCCCTGCCTGAGCCTGGACTCGTGGTGGGAGGAGGCTGAAGACAAGCCCTGCTGGTGCCCAGTCCTGCTGGTTCCCTGGGCTGTTTGCTGTAAATAAGGCTGTGAAAGGCCTTCTTACCCCAGAAGGCACTCAGTGTGGTGCTGACACCTTTAGAGGCGTGTGTCCCCTCCCTTCCACCTCTCTTTCCCATCCTCCTTCCTTCCACTCGCATCTGTACTGAAAATGTCCTCACTTCCTGGCATATCATGGAGACCACAGCTGATCCTGGACAGTGAGTAGCAAAACTGAAATCACAGCTACCAAGACTCCAAGTCTTTATTTTCAAGCATTTAAAAAAAAAAAAAAAAGGGAAAAAAAAAAGACTTCAAGTATAGCTTAGAGCTGTGAGGTTTTCTGCAGACAGTTAAACTGACTTTGGCTATAGTTATTGTTCAGTAATACAACTCTGTCCTATCTATGTTTGAAGCCAACTTTGATTTATAATCCCGTAGGTCTGGGAAATTCGTTTTTCTTCCTATTTTCCTTCTCTCATTTCAAATTTTTTTTTTCTCATTGTTTTTCCTTGGAAGAGTATTTCCATATTGAAAAGTGAGGAAGGGCTGGTTTGTTTGTGTTGTTTTGTTTTTTTCTTTAAAATACTTGCAAAATAGAGGCGATAAGAGAAACAATTTCAGACCAGGAGAGGGGAAGAATCAAATTGTTCTTGAATCAAGACATTAGTGATAATCATAAAGTCATGTGAGACACGTGAAGCAGGGCCTCCCTCTCAGTGAGTCCGTTCGTGATATTGCATCGCCTCAGAATCGCGCCCGAGTAGTGGAGTCAGCACTAGTCCAATCAGGAGAATTTGTTTTTAGTCTTGGCTGCGCTACTAACAAGGGGTGACACCTTGCTTGAGTGACTGTACTCCTCAGGATATTATTTGAAAGAGGTGGAGCGAAGGTAGACCCTTTAGTTCTAAAGTTCTTGGACTATCATTCAGGCCTTGAGGATATTGGGTTAATATCCTTGATGATTTCATGATCTCTTCATAGATTTAATATTTTTCATCCAAGGATGAAGGTCTGTAAAGTGACAGACAGGACTAGATTTTAATGAGATCTTCAGGAAAGGAAAATAAGTAAGTAGGTGAAAAGATCTTTGTGGTTTTCCCCCTCCTCAGGACATTCTATATGAGTGATGGGATTTCTTTTAAAAGTAATGCATGTTTTGGCTTCTGTAGACCCTGCCAATGCTCATTATTAAATTAATACAAAGGGCCCTGGGAGCCTAGTTTCCCTGTCCTCCTATTCACAACTGCCAGAGAAAGAAAATAGTTGTTCTATATTATTTTGCCTCATTATTCTTTCCTTTTAATGAATGTCTTAGTTACATTCTGTAGAATTGCTGAGAAGAGCCTTGCCCAGGTTAGCTTTGATAACGGAGGCCCATCGCAAGTCTTGGAGGAAACATGAGCTGGCGCCCAACGCATCTTCTCTCTCAGTGTTGCAGCCAGTATGAGTGGAAATAGAGTCACAGGTCACAAAAACTGTCCACTGTGACTGGGGCTCAGCCTAGACTCCATTTAGGATTTGATATTTCCCAAAGAGGATTTGATTGGGTAGAGTTGGGTCTTTTTACCTAAAGCTCAGTGATTGGGTGATCGAATGCCAGCCCCTTGCTGGCTCTGCATGCATGGTCAGTCAGGTAGGGATCCTGACCCCAGACAGGCATGGCCAGCTTAGCACAGTTGGCCTCCTCAGACACACGCAGCATGCACCAAATCACCCTCATTCAGACCCTCTTTGGGACCCTCAGAAGGGGACAGGGCATGTGGCCGTGTCATGGAGTTTCCCGGCCTCTTTAGTGTGTTGGGTCATTGGCTCCTCTCAGTCGCTTTGAAAATCACAGCAGAGCTGCAAGGACTGTTAGGAGCAGACTGTCCTGATGGTAAGAACATGAGAGAAGGGAAGATGCATTCCCTCAGGAGCAGAACACATCTGTGGATGCCCCACCAAGTGTTTAAGCCACGGCAGCCACTTCCTGATTACGCTGAAGTGGACCCTGGCCTGAGACAGTGGTTAATGAGACCATGGTCAGTTGACTCTCTTTGAAATGTAAGGGGACCTTCTGTTGCCAGGCCTGAGACTCCAGAGGAGTGTGTGGTGTGTGGAAGAGATCCTCTGGTTAAGGATTTCAGTCCAACCTTTCTTTGATGTATAGCAGTGGCTGTCAACCCTAGGGTCACTTGAAATGTTTGTTAAAGCTACAGACTGTGGGACCTCACCTCCAACCCACTGTATTCATGTCTCTAAAGAGGTGGAGCCGAGGCAACTGTAGTTTAAAAAAACCGTGATAGATATGGGAACCAGAGTTTTGCTTCTGGGAAGACCAAGGAGATGCACTTTACCTTATTCCTCCTGCTAAGTACAGCAGAAAACCCTAGACATTACATATAAAATAAACATCAGAAGATTCTGAGAGGCAGAAAGAGCACAGCCTGGCTAGGAACCTTGGGACCCACAAATTACATAGTTGTGAATTCCCTGGGTTTCTTTTTACCTCATATATCCCAGATACAGAGGTGAAGAAGTTGGCAACTCATGCATGCCAGTGGGAACAGACATCAAAGCCCCAACAAAAGCCTGCACTCTCCAGCCAAAGAGGAGAAAAGGGGCAGCATAACAAGGCAGAAAACTGTCCACAATAACCACTCTCCCCCAGACAAACCATCCACGGAAGACCGGCCTCACCACCACCCAGGCCCCCATGGCTGAGCCAGAGCCCAGGCTTCCACCCTTGCTGGGCTGTAATGAGGTGCCCCAATACCCCCTCCAGGTGGTGCCACAAGAGGCTGAGAAAGGTACCAGGCCCTTCATCCCTGCCAGCTGGTAATGAGTGTCCCACACCACCCTTCTGGCTCCTATTTCCCAGGTGGTGTCTGTGGAGAAGCTACACTTCCACCAGTGACCTGCCGTCATGAAGCCACTCACTGTGCATGTTGTCAGCAGATACCATGTGGGAACTCCAAGGCACCCCTATCCCCACAAACCAGGGTGGTGTCATTGGAAGCCCAGTGGGGACCTAGAACTTCCACCCACACCCAGCAGTAATGAGGAGACTGTTTTCCCCTGTGTATCAGCAGAAGCCAAGTGGAAACCTGGCCTTAACTCCCTCCTGGGGGTAATCAGGTGGCATCCTACACTCTCCCCTGTTTAGCATCACAGTAAGACAGTGAATGCAGAAAGTTTAAATAACATCTAGAGTCTTAAATGTCTAGGCTTCAATTGAAAATCACTCACTATACCAGGAATGAGGAAAATCTCAACTCTGTGAAAAAAAAAGACAATCGGTGCTAACACCAAGATAACAGAGATGTTAGAATTATCTGACAAAGATTTTGAGGGGCCATCATAAAAATGCTTCCATGAGCAGCTGCAAAAACTTTTAAAACAAATGAAAAAGTAGAATCTCGGCAAAGAAAAAGAAGAAATAACCAAATAGGGATCTTAGAACTGAAAAATACAATAGCTAAAATAAACTCAATAGATGGACCCCACAGCTTTACAAATACTGCTTTGCTAACTGCATTGAATTAAAAGTGTAGGTAGAATATGTGGTCGTGGCTATAAATGTGGCTTAATATAATATTTATGTCATAAAGATTTTGCCCCGAGATCAAATCATCTTTTAAGCATATGATGATATTTTGCTGTTTGAAGGACTACTATGGAGAACAATGATACTGGATGATTCCAATGTGCATGCTGATATTTGGGCTTTAACTCTGAAAAATTTCAGTGCATCAGTTGGAAACCAGCCTAATGTGTGCTCATTAGTAGGTCATTTAAAAAAGTGCTGTAAACCAATCTTTGCTGGGTTAGATGGAGTGTCATGGCTGGAACATTAAAAGGCTGTTTCTCTATATCATGCTGATCAGGGATCTGGTTCATTTTACCAGGTTTTTTAGGGGAATACTGGTAAGTAGAATACATACCAAGAAAATCAACTATGGTAGCAGGTAGCCTGGAAAACTTGTCTAGTGAGGGATGTTTACAAAACCTGGGATTATTTAGTATAAAGATGATCTGGACTTGCTGTATTTATATATATTTGAAGGGATTCTTACTTAGAAAAGAAATTAGTCTCCTTCTGTGTTGCTCCAAATAGGTCGTTCATATATTAAAATTTTTATAGGGTAGTCAGTAGCAATCGTTGGAAGGTATCTTTTTAAAGAAAAAATTTAGTTTTTGGATGTAACTGAAGTTTTGTTGTCTATAAAACAGTGTTTGATATTGGATGTTTTTAAAGCAGTCTAAAATCCATGTCTATGGATGGTATTGGTATTGAATAAAAATTCAAGGATTAAATGGTGTGTATGTGTGTGCGCACACGTGTATGTGTAATAATGTATTTGGGTAAAGCTGCTGACAATGCTTCTTCCTAATGTCACTGTAGGAGCCTGGACATGATTTCCCCTAGTCCCTGGTAGAGGCCTAACAACCTCCAGAGCCCAGCATGTTTAGACAGTGGCCACCCTGTGCTGAGAAATCCATATAGCTAAAAGCATTCAATTAATCCACTATATACTCCTTGCCCTTTCTCCTCTCTTGATTCCTTCTTTTGTGGACAAATGTGTTCTTCCCCAATTTTCCTGCACAGCAGTCTTTCTAACAAAGGGTAGAGCAGGCTTCTCTGTCCCTGCACCTGCAGGTTGGACCTGAGGGAGTGTAGTTGGCTGCTGACCCTAATGTCCCCCAACACTGAGGTGCTTCTCACCTCAGCAAGCACTGCAATTGAATCCATTCTCCTCCAGCTCCTCATCCCCAACTTAGAGGGTCTCTTTTGTGTTCACTGTAAGTTAGGTTTACAATGAATAGTCTTTTAGGGTTCACTCTGCAAATGTACCAATTAACTTACCTGGCTTGTCTGGAGCTCCACACTACCGCCCCCACTTCACCCCCTGTGTTACCTGAGGCCTTCTTGGCTCCTGCCTACCTTCTGAGCCTGGAGAGACACTCTCCTAAAGTGCCTGGAGAAAACTGATCAGACCAGACACTTGACATTTTCCACTCGTTGCTTTGGAGCAATCAACTCCAAGCCTCTTAGAGGGAGAAAGTCAGGTCAGGAGCAATCTGCATGTGTTTGCATAAGTATTCATAGCTCAGTGTGTGCCCTGGTTCTGTGACTGAGGACAAGCCTAACTTATTCATTTACAGCTTCTTTTATTGCAGAAAAAGGAATGGACATGGGATGAGAGCAAGATGCTGGTGATGCAGGACCCCATCTACAGGTAAGAGCTCAGTCCAGTGCCCAAGATATCACTGAGCCCCAGAGTCCCCCTGCCCTCGCCTAGAGCCACCTGTCAGGCTGGTGGATCCAGGCAAATTTAAATAAAGTTCTATGCTTTTCCCTTCTGAGACCTGTTGCCTCTGTTAGATGTGAATACAAGATGTAAATCTGCCTTATCATTCTGGTCATGCTTGATTGCATTAAGGAAGCTGTGGAGGATTTCTGCTTGATGTTTAATTTAAACCTCTCGGTTGTAATTGGAGACCTTTTAAATTTGTGCTAGTGTTGTCCTGACTGAAATTCTATAATTGCATATATATTGATCAAAATAAGAAAACTAGGTTATTCCATTGCCCTATGCTAACAATTTCTCAGAGTTATCTCTTTCACCTCTCTGCCCCTTCAGAAATTAAGCATAGTATATGAGCTTTGTGAGCATGCGGGAAATCGAAAGTCAGAAATGTATCTCCAGGTCTGAATGTTTTTGTCTCCCCAAAATTTGTATGTTGAAATCCTAACCCCCAAAATGATGATATTAGGAGTTGAGATCTTTGGAAGTGATGAAGTCATGAGGGTGGGGCCCTCATGTTTGGGATTAGTGACCTCATATTATAGAAAGAGGCCCCAGAAAACTAGCTAGCCTCGTGATGGTGTCCTTCCCCTATGGGAGGACACAGCTAGAAGGCAGCCCGTCACCAGACGCTGAATCTGCCAGTATCTTAATCTTAAACTTCCCAGACTCCAGGACTGTGAAAAATAAACTGTTATTTATAAGCCAGCCATTTTCTGGTATTTTATTTTAGCAGACCGAACTGACACACACCCAGAAATTGCTTTTACAAGGAGACTGGTATGACTCTTCTAGAGATTGGATGGCTGCCATCCATGTGTATTGTCCTGGGCAGAAGAATATCGGATAGCAAGAACATATAGAAAGCCAGGCTCTCCCAGGAGTCATGGCAAGAGCTTGAGTCATGGGTGTCATTCTTGTGTCCTGGGTCTCTGCAGACCAAGCCCCACCTCCTTCCTGTTTTCCTCACTGGGAGAATGGCCATTCATTTAGGAATTTGGGGATCTAGATTTAGGTTTTGATTTTGTCTGCTCTCAAATTATTGCCATGCCTTTGTCAACAAAGTGGATAAGGGTTGGAACTCAATGTGTGAAGTTGGCAGCGTGGTGGCCCTGCCTTTTAAAGAGCAGATGTTTGTGAAATGGAATGTCCATTCATTCAAACAAATATGCAGGCACTGTGCTAGTTAATTTTGTAGGTTACTAAACTAAATGAGTTGCAGTCCGTTGTTCTTAGGGAGTTTTAAACTAGTAGGAAATTGACACGTCACTGAGGTATAAGATAGTATGTCTGACAAAATGAATTTTTTCTTCTGTGTTCTTGTAGTACTGTTTAATGTTTTTTTGAAAGAGTTGTTATAGTGTTTTGTTACTTTTTTAACAAATGTCAGTGTTTTGCCACTAGCCCGTTATGCTCTTGAGGGGAACATCTACGCCCTTCTACTCACTTTTGTATATCTAGCGCCAAGCCTGTGTCTGGCCCAAATGAAGCACTTAATACATGTGCAATGGTGGTTAGATAAATGCATTGAATTAATATCTGAAAATTAACATAAGTGTTATGGTGATTCACCAAAGGGAACAATTACCTTCTACTTGAGTGATGAGAAAAGGCTTTAAGAAACAGATTGCATTAGAAGTTGGCTTGAAGAATGTGAATGGGCAGGCCTCTATGATATGCATGTTGTAAAAGGAAGAGGTTCTTGGCTCTATTTTTTTAATGCTAGCACCATATAAGGAAAAAAGTGACCACTTTATGGATGCTGATCATAAGTTTGAGTTATGCCTTTTGCTGGTTGAAAGAAAGGACTTTCTGCAAAGTTTTCACATATCCCAACTAAGCTGCTGATTTTGCTTATTTTTTTTTAGCAGCTTCATTGAGGTATAACTGGCATGCAAAAATCAAATGTATTTAAAGTTGAATAATTTGGTGAATAAATCTCAGTCAAGATAGTGAACATATCTATCACCCCACAAGTTTCCTTATGCTTTTTTTGTAAACCTTCCCTCCCCATCCCTCTGCCACCTCATCCCCAACCTCAGTTCCCACATTCCCAAGCTACCACTGATCTCCTTTCTGTTACTGGTGAGTTTGCATCCTCTAGAATTTTGCATAAATAGAACCAACAGTATATTCTCCTTTTGGGGAGGAATCGGCTTCTTTCACTCGGCATAATTTATTTTGAAATTCATTCCTTGTCAGTGCATGTATCGGCAGTTCATCCCTTTTTATTATAGAACAGCGATCTGTGGTATGGGTATATCACAGCTTGCCTAACCATTCATGTGTTCATGAACGTTTCTGGTGGTTTTCAGTTCTGGGCCATGACTATCAAATGTTCATTATGTCATATGGTAGGCATACATTTAACTTTTAAAGGAATTGCCAGATTGCTTTCTAAAGGGATACCACCAGTGGTGTCCAAGAGTCCCAATTTTTCCATATCTGCCAACATCCAGTATTGTCAGTCCTTTTAATTTTAGCCCTTCAAATATGTGTTTATTCATATCTCGTTGTGGTTTTAATTTGCATTTTCCTAATGACTAATATTAAATCTCATCTTTTTGTTTGTTTTGAGTCAGGGTCTTGCTGTCACCCAGGCTGGAGTACCAGTGGTGTAATCATGGCTCACTGCAAAATACAAAAATTAGCCAGGTGTCGTGACAGGTGCCTGTAATTCCAGCCACTCAAGAGGCTGAGGCAGGAGAATTGCTTGGACCTGGGGGGCAGAGGCTGCAGTGAGCCAAGATCATGCCAGTGTACTCCAGCCTGGCCAACAGAGTGAGACTTTGTCTCAAAAAAAAAAAAAATCGTTTTATCCAAGTCACTGATAAGGCTGTTGAATACAACAGTGGTAGACCTGGAAAATAGGGACTTTGTTTTTTTTCTCTTTTATTTATTTTTCCTTTTCTTATTTTATTCCTTTTCTTTCTTAATCTGCTTATTCTACTGTTTCTGGCTTCAAGGGCATGCTTCCTAGAAAAAAAATTAACTAAATAGTATTGGAGTAGTTGTACTGTTGTGGAAGTCACTGTGCTTTTGAGTTTCAGTTTTCCTGCCTTAGCATCCCCTGTCCTAGTCTTATTGGTGGACACTGATGGAACTAACATGTTTGACTAAACTAGTCCCTAGGCTGTTTATGTTCCTTGAAATGAATGACTAGACTAACAAACAAAAACCCTGTTTAACACTAGTGGAAGTAAATTAACCTGACCTGAAGTCTTCAGGAGCCAGAGTGGAAGTAATTCTCCGGTTATTAGTTTAAATGATCAAATTAGGTAAAGTCTCCATTAGGAGTTCCAGCCAGGTTCCAGAAATGGCATCAATTAGCATCCAAACAGTGACATGATTAAGAATTAGAAGTCTATTCCAACTTTGGCTTTCCACATTGATCAGTGTTTTGATTTTAAGCAGTAAAAGATAAATTATTCAGGGCTAACTAGAGAAGGGAAGAAGGGCTGCACGGAGAGGTAATGTGTTTTGTTGTTCATTGTGCTAGGCACTAGGGGAAACACTGGTATATCAGCCTGGGTGCAGTCAGGAGACAGAAACCACACAGTGATGTAAACAGAAGAAATTTATTACAAAGTACTATTAAACTATAATAAAAGAGTACCTAAAAGATGTAAAGAGGAGAGTACCCAAGGCAGCACAAACTTGGAAGGTAGACCCCTTCCTAAGATGCCCTTTAGACGTTAATGCAGATGATGTGACTACAGCTACTGATGGCAGAGAAATTCACTGGATTGCCTATGTCAGAGATGGTCCCAGTTGCAGAGAAAACAGAAAGCAATCTTCCAGGGCTTCGGTGCAGGTGATCTGCAGCTGGTGGCTGGGCACACAGGTGGAGTTGGGGTATGGCTGTGGGTGAGAGGCATAAAGTATGCAATGTGTGTGTCAGGAGAGCTGTGAGAAACAAACCTGGGGGGAAGGCTAGCAGAGAGAATTAGAGCATCACTGTGGATGGGAGGCCCAGAACACCCAGTGTCTGCTTCAGGAAGGATGTGGGGAGGTGATCACCAGGCTGGGTTGGTACTGAGGTTACTGAGAGACGTGTTTCCTGGGCACGCATACCACTGGACGTCCTCATATCCACACCACTGATGGGCTGTGCAGCAGCTGGACCAAGAGAAGTCTTTTCTTTCTGTCGTGTTGCCCCTCCATTCTCCAGAGGAATCTTAGCATCGTGCTGCTGTACAGGAGATGTGCTTAAAGGAATTCCGCCCATTACCAAAGAGCTTGTACTGAAGGTAAATTTGGAGCTGAGTAGCAATAAATTGGTACAGGTGGTTACTAGAACACAGTCCTACCCTCAGGGAATATGGTCAGAGAGAACTTTACATGTGTTACTTCACTTAATCCCAACAACCCTGAATGGTAGAATGGTAGAATCTATCATTCTCATTCTTAAGACAAAGAAATCAAGCTTCAGTGATATTGGGCAGCATCTCCATAGTCACACAGCTGTTGCATGGTTAGAGAGCTGTCTGGCACTCACACTTTTGCCCATTTTGTTTTACCTGTGTGCTCAGTGCTATTCATTTAAAGGTGCCTCATTCATAAGCTTGTATATTCTGTTTTTGTTATAAAAATTAAATGTAAAAATGCAGAACAAACTACCTTTTAAGGTAAATGAGGATTTGACAGAGCTATTCTGTGATATTTGGAATTTCTTGGGAAATCAGGATACCCATGTACTATGTTTCACTTCGTTAACAAACAAGAGTTTAAATGATCAAGATGGGCAAGATTCAGGAAAGATGGATATGCTGAGATTCAGGAAGCACATCGAACTACAAGCAAGGTAAACAAGAAATCAGTTCTTAAACTCTAGACTCAGTAATGAAACGACAGAATGTTAAAGATTTTAAAACCAGCTAAAGGAGAAAATATATATTGCCTACAAAGAAACAATTTTTTGATGGCAAAAAAAAAATGTAAGACAGAAGACAGTGAATTATCTTTAAGAATATGATAAGTTAAGTGCTTATCAAGTGCTGAAGCTTAGAAAGTACTCCTTAAATACCTCTTTATTATGGAAGTAAGGTAGAAAAAAATCCTGGGCAGCTTTTGTAAAGACTTGGAAATAAATGAAAAGGGCATCCATCCTTACAGGAGAATGAGTAGTTCAGAGTACAGACAGAAGAAAAGACTTGCATTTATCAGATGGAAGAGGTGGTGACTTCTGCAGAGCAGTTTCAGTAGAGGGCGGGGACAGTCATTTAATTACTTGGTAGTGAAAGAAAGAAGCATGGTATGATGAATTACAGCTTGACAGTGAGATCAAATAAATATATATTTTAAAAAGAGGAGCCAGTAATGCCCTTATAAAGGGAGAATGAAAAGTTCCTATGGGGATAAAAATGGAAGGTTTTTAAAGTATGTGTAATGTTAAGCATTATTATTTTTTCAAAATGTGCTTATATACAATCCTGATCTGGGATATATAAGCAGAATCATAATTATCAGATAAGGGACATACTGTCATAATTTAGTCACTATATTGTTTTGTGGAGCCAAAAAGCACTCTCAGGATTTAAGAAGTCTTAAAGATACCTCTCCAAAATCCATGCTGTCCCTCCAAAATCAGAGACCTCCCAGATAGAGATGACTTTATATCTTCCCTTCCTCCGCATCATCACATGCCCCAAGCTCCACCTCAAATCCTGGAATGCATTCCCTTTTCGCCATTCCCTTTAGACTCCGGAAGGGGTCCCAAGGTACAAAGGGCCATAAATCAGGGAAGGAGGTGTACCCCGTTCTTTGCTTATGATACATACATGTCTCTTGCTCTCTGTGTGATTTATAAGTGATGGGGTGACATCTGCACCTTCTCGTACTATTTCTGTAAGGATGAACGTCTTCTCTTCCTCCAGCCTCCCATTGCCTGAGGTTTTTGAGCAGCCTCTGCTAAACCGAGGAAACTGATCATCAGGGTTGCGGAGGCAGCGCAGCCTATAGATCTTTTTCTAACTTCTCATATTGTTTCTGGGCCAGCTCATCTGGCAGATATGAGTGTCCATCACTGTAGTCATGAGTCATGTTTCATGTAGAGTTGATGTTTTTATTTCCTCCAGCTTCAAAACCTTTCATTGATAGTGCCTTTTCATACATATGCATGAGTAGGAATTACCCAATTTTACGCATGGAGAATCTTATGAACTAAGAAGGGGAAGGAAATACCATTCATGCTGTCTGGTTAGTTCCCAAGGCTACTCAGCAATCCTTTATTCACCCTGGTAGGTGGTCCCATCATAATGACCTTCTCACCTTCTACCTGTCAACCCTGTATACCCTCACTTTCCATAGGTGACCCCCCACCACACTGCTCTGAGATTCCTCAGCTGTCCTCTCCTCACTTAGGACATCTTGCTGTCACTACCAACTGTCTCTCTGTCCACTGCCTCTCTCTCTTTTCTGGACCCATCTTTGCTTGTTTCTTCAGCACCTTGAGCTGTGAACTGCACTCTGTCTCTCTGTCTTCCTGGACTGCCTCTTTTTCCCTACAAATATGTTCAGCTCTCTCCTCCTTTTAACCCAGCAAACCCCACCCAAGATCCCATCTTCTGTTAACTCTCCCTTTCTCCCAAAGCCCTGGGTATGTCTTCGTCAGGACCACCATCCTGCAGATCCTCATGGCCTGGCCTTGCTGTCCACCACTTACTTCACAGAAACGGCTCCCTCCACATTTACCCATGCGTTCCCCACACCTCCAAACACACAGCACATTCTTCTGTTCTTCTGCATTGCCCTGTAGTATCATCTACCACTTCTCATTTCCCCTATTTCTGTTTTTTGCCTCCTTCTTGTTTCTTTCAACCCTACATAGTTATATGTATTCTTTATCTTTCCCAAAGGGAAAGTTCTGGATTGTAATGTTTATCCCTCCTCATTCGGTGCAAAAAGTCCCTTGTGCTTAGTGAGTCTCAGTAAATACTTAACAATGGATGGTGGATAAATCTCCAGCAAGGGATTGATGACTTATAAATCATTGGAGGCATGGTGGCTCCAACTCAGATGTACATATTAGCACATGTGTCCAAGACCTTTCTTTTTCTCTCTACTTCTTTCTTTCTTTTTTTTTTTATTTTTTTTTTATTTTTTTTTTATTTTTTGAAAGTAAGGAAAAGAGAGAAGAAAGTGAGAGTGAAAGAAAGAAAAAAAAAGAATGTACGAGAGAAAGAAAGAGGAAGAAAAAGAGGGAGAGAGAACAGGATTCTTGTTCTACTGCCCAGGCTAGAATGCAGTCTAAAAATGGGTGTTAAAAACCTCTATTATGCCA
>CAUYLG010017992.1:0-71263 GCA_963573385.1 Cacajao melanocephalus | reverse complement strand
AAATAAATAAAACTGACTATATAATAGGACACAAAGGAAGTGTTAACAGACACTAAAAATTTGATATATTAATGACACATTCTATGACTCCCATGCAGTAAAATTATAAAACAATAAAAAATTGGGTCCAAAACACCTCACTTATTTTCCTTATTGCAGTGAACTATATAAATATGTATAAAATAATATGTTTAATGCACAGAATTTAAGGAAATATAATACAGTAAACATCTACATAACCATCACCCAGATTATAAAACAGTACATTTCCAGGATCTCAAAAACCTTATGTGTATCCCTTTCCAGTTTTATCCTCTTCCTGCTCCCCAGGAAGATGTAGCCACCATCCTGACTCTTAGGGCAGAGGTCCCCAACCCCTGGGCCACGGTCCAGTACCAGTCTGTGGCCTGTTAGGAAGCAGGCCACACAGCAGGAGGTGAGCTGCAGGCCAGTGAGTACTACTACCAGCCAGCTCTGCCCCATCAGATCAGCGCAGCATTAGCGCCTCATGGGAGCTTGGACCCTGTTGTGAACTGCGCATGTGAGGGATCTAGGTTGCAAACTTCTTATGAGAATCTAATGACCCCTCCCCGCCTTTAGAGTACTCATTTTTGTGCTTTTTTTCTTACTGTTTTACTACTTGGGTATGTGTTCCTAAACAGTGGTTGATTAGTTTTGCCTATTTTCATCTTTATATTAATGGAATCATATCGTCTATACTCTGCCTGGTATCTGGTCATGTGCCAGGTACAGGGAATATACTTGAATTAGACGTGAGTCCTGCCATCAAAATGATGATATCTGGTTGCAGAAATGGTAGCTGCCACAGTAGGAATTAAGCTGTGGAGAAGGGGTATCACATCACAATCAAGTTGTTGAAAAAGAGAGACTTCTTAAAGGAGCTGACATTTGAAATGAATTTTTAAATGATTTGTCTTATTTTCCAATAAGACAAGGGAGATGAGACTTGCCAGCAGTGTGAACATCAAGACAATGCAGCCTTGTCTTAGTCAAGATTTCAAACTAGCTTAGACCAAAAAAAAGTTAAAAAAATTTACACGAGTGAACAGTCCACGTGATGTGACTTCAGGCAAGGCTGGATCCAAGAGCTTAATCAACTGCCAGCTTCTATCTCTTTCTTATTTGAAATTTAAAGAAATAGAGATGGGGTCTTGCCATGTTGCCCAGGTTAGTCTTGAACTCCTGGGCTCAAGCGGTCCTCCTGCCTTGGCCTCCCAAAGTGCTGGGATTACAGGTGTGAACCACCGTGCCTGGTCTTATCTCTTTCTACATCTATCAGATAGGCTTTCTCTGCACAGTGAATCAGATGGTCCTCAGAAACCTTAGACTTACTTCCTGTTGGCTTAGCATTACCAGCAAGTGGTGCTCTCTTTTATAAGTTCAAGCCAAAATTCCCAGAGAAGATTCTAACAGGCCCTGTTGGGGCCATGTCCACATCCCTACATTAATCATCATGCCTAGAAGAATAAGGTGTTCTTATTGTTCCAGATCACAAGCTAGATCACCTGCCCATCTTATTCAAACCGCATAGAACTGGTTCCTCACACGAGAAAAGGATTCTGTTCTCAGAAGTGAGAAGAAACCCTAAGAAGGCAAAGTCAACTGGAGTCCACCTGCAGTGGGAGAGGCCACTTTGCATTTGAAAAACCACAAGCTCTTTGGTGTGACTGGAGGGCAGGCTGAAGGGGGACATGATCAGAAAAGAAGTAGGCTGGGGAGGTGACTGGAGGAGTTTTATTTCATGCTGAACATAACAGGGGCTTTACAGTGATTGGAGAGATTGAAGCAGAGGGTGACAAGTTCAAATGCTCATTTTAGGAGGCTCCCTCTGGGGCCTGCAGGAGGGAGGGCGGGAGTACTAAGACTGTTATAATAACCCTGGTGAGGAGGCTGAAATAAGGTAGCAGGAAAGGAAGCCTTGTGGGGCAGGGATCAGGGCATGATCAGGTAGGAAACTAGAAATAAGTAGAAACCATAGATGGGGGTAATGAAGGACGGGATGATGAAGAAGAGAGAGGAGTCAAGCAACATTCACATTTCACATCTGAGTATCAGGTGGGGGTGCTCATCACCAAGATGAGGAGCCTGTGTTTGATGGGCCTATTCTGTGATGGCTACGGCTTTGCTCCTCTCCCCAGCTTCTAGCCTGGTGTTGGAGAAGCACAAGATTCTTGGTATACACTTATGAGTAGACTCACCGGGAATTAAATTGAAATGCAGATGCTAAACGCGGCTTATGCTTCAAGCTGCAGGTCTCCTTGAGCCCCCATTGCCACGGCCTCAAAAGCCCCACTGAAGAGGGCTAGACTGATCCTGTGTGTGTGTGTGTGTGTGTGTGTGTGTGTGTGTGTCTATGTGTCTGTTCCTATCTCTTTGTCTGAATGGAATGATTTTTCGCACACATCCCCTGACCTCCTCATTCTTGACAGCCAGGCTCCTAAGCCCAGGCATCCTACTGGCCAGGACCAGATAGGCTGTTCCTCCCGATACCTACTCAGGTATGAGGGAGCATCCCTAGACATTCTCCTCCTCTAGTTCCTCCCTTCCTACCCCTGCCAAACCTTCCAAAGGAAATCCTGGAAAGACTAGAGTGACAGAATGCACACCCCTACTCCCGCTGGAGACTAGGCTTCAAAGAGGGAGCACAGACAGGTGCTGCACCCTGCTGTGTGTCAGGGGCTCTGCAATGCCTTCTCTCTACTCACACTCACGACACTCTACGAGGCCAGTAGTAGCATTATCCCCAATTTACAGATGAAAACCTGAAGCCCAGAGAGGTGAACTGCATTGCCTGAAGCCACTAATTGGTAATTATGGATCAAATTGCAAGTCTAATCAGAATATTGGGGGCTTCAGCCTCCCTGGGACTGTTGTCAGGAGGCAGGCAGCTGGAAGCAGTAGGGTCCCAGGCTCTTTTGAGAGGAAGCTGGGCTCCAGAAGGGGTAGACCAGAAGCCTAGCTTTCCTGGATCCACACCAACCCCTCCCTGTTGGGTCTGGGTTTCTGGGGGCCCACACAGCTGATGGTGATAGGCAGGAGACAGTTAGTGGAGATGAGGGGAAGGGCTGGAGGTGTGGGTGGCTAGGGGTGGGTTAATGCTGCTGCCTTATGAAGGACATTTTTCAATTGAGCCGGTAACTGGAGGCCCTGCGAGTGTGTTCTGTCTCAGCAACTCCACAATCAGAGGATATGAGCTGGCCGTGAGAAAGACATCAGAGGCTAGCTATTCCCAAACTCTTGGAAGGCATGGAGCTAGATTTAATAAAAGGAGAAAATGAAACATTTTCATTAGCACCAAATTTTCCATTTAATTTGGACTTTTACAAAATAAGTGGCCTAATTACTGCCATGATTTGAGCTTCTCAATAGGTTTTTCCTCTAAGAAGCTGCAGACGCCACACAAACGCCGCTCTTCAGGGCTTGCCCTTATGCCACAGCCCCTCATAGCTCCCCCTTCCTGGAAGCAGGAGGGCTTCTGAGGCCTGAGCCGGGAATAAGGGCGAGCCTCGGGAGGAGCACAGGTGTGCTGGCTCAGCTGACCTCTCAGGGCCCTGCCTGCCCGTCCTGGGCTCCAGCTCTGAGCAGCCAGTGGGGAAGATGCCCTTCTGGAGCCTGCGCATCTCGGCACTGGCCTAGACTGAGTCTGAGCCCTAGTCTGAATCTTGCCTGAGTCTCCGTGCAGGGGCCGGGAGTTTGTTGAACTGAGGTGAGGTGACAGTAGCTTCACCCCAGGGCTCTGTTCTTGGCCTGTAGAAATGACTGAAGCCCCGCAGTGTCAGCATGCAGGCCATTTACACCGATCTCCCAGCTCTGGAGAGGCTGAGAAGCAGGATGCAGCCCAGCCTGGGGCTCCAGCTCCCGTCTGGACCCTTGAGGGCACTTGCTGTCCCCACCTGGATCAAGCCTGGGTGCTTCAGGCTGGAGTGACCACCTTCATCTCTTTTCATACCTCCCCCACATCCCCCACATCCCCCTCCCCACTCTCCACCTCGGCCTCTGGCTTTTTCCTCTTCTTCTGCGCTTGAAGAGAACTAGGGATTAAAGAAACAGAGCAAGAAATTGCCAAGAACTAGCCTAGCAGACGATCAGATAGAGGGATGGAGGGAAGGGGCCCTTCCCCCAAGACGAGCCTGGGCGGTCCAGCCTGATGGGGCCTGAGAGACACGGGGTATGCCGGGGGGCAGGGGCCATGTCCCGGGTGTGCACAGTGCTGAGAACATCTTCCCCAGCCATGACCTAAACCCCAAGTCCTCTTTTGTCCCAGAGAATCAGTTCCAGCAATCTCACTGCTGGGCCCTTGTCCTAGGTACACTCTTCTACCCCATCCCTCCCCTGCCAAGGAAAGCAAACCCCTCTCTGGCCCCTCTCCAAGCCAAGCCCTGCTCCCCAACACCCCCAAGGGCTCCAAGCCCGGCCTCTAGCCTCAGTCCCCCAGTAATTGCCCCACCTTTCCAAGGAGGAAAGAGGTAACCCCAAGCCCCTGATGGAAGAGTAGTTGGAGGGATGTGAAGAGACACCAAGAGAGATGTAATTACTAGGATGTTGGTAAAACTAGGTAAGATGTTTTCCTGGGAGCTGTGAGGTCCCTGTGACCTGGGGGAGGCTCTTCTTATATTGGCAATTTCTTAAGCCACAGAGGAGAGTCAGGTGCAGTCTCTATTCTCATGGAGGGCTCAGGTTAGGGGGAAAGAAGTGGGTGATAGTCTCCCCATTTGTGGATAAAGAGACAGAACCTCAGAGGTGTTGGATGACAGGCCCAAAGTTATCTGGCTGGGATGTGGTGGAGCTGGGATTCATTCATTCTTCAGGGCAGGGTCTATGTCTATTTGCTTTTCATCACCATAGTGTTCAATATACATACAGCAGAGCATGGAGTCAATGGCTTGTTACGTATGTGTCCACCCATATAATCACCATCCAGAGCAAGGTTTTGGTGACTTCCAGTGTTCCAGAAAGCTCCTTTGTGCCCCCTCCAAGTCAGTATACTCCACAGAGTTCCTCTCTATTCTGCAAATCCTGGCACCGTTTTGTGGGGTTGGAGGTGTGACATTTGTTGGCCCAGGGGATTCCCTGCCAATGCTGTAACTCAACTGTCCTGCAAAGGTGGCATGGCCCAGCACCCAGCTGGCACACAGCAGGAAACCCTGGCACTCTGGATGGTGAAGAGAGGTGCTGCGAATAATGCCGGGACCACAGGTGTTAACAGGGGCCGTCTCAGCCTCACCTTCTCAGCCCGGCCCTGCTGAGCCAAAGTGTTTGGTGGGAGGTGGCAGGGGAAGTGTGCTCATCTGTGGTAGCACAGACCTGGCCCTCTAGCCCTTTCTAGCAGGCTCTGTCTCAGGACTCAGCCGGGAGAGTGCAGTTAACGGAGCTAAGGCTCTCTGGGTCCTAGAACAGGCTTCCTTTGCCCCTGGGTTCAGTCTGTGCTTTCCTTAAGAGAGGACTTCAGACGTGGCTAGAGGAGCTTCCGTGTCTGCCATCACAGGCAAGGGAGACTCAGGAAGCAGCACCTCACACCCCTGTCCAACCAACAGTCCCAAGAGGCCTTCCCAAGCCTATGGGGCCCCACACCCCTAGCACCACAGCCCAGACCCACACCTGCCCCACCCCACCCTACCCCACCCCATCTGCATCCACTGGCCAGTGGGGGGCCTTTCAGGAAGACCCTCCCTGCCCTACAGCCTTAGCCCTGACCGCAGCTTGGCCTCTTTGTCTCTGAGCCCGGCCAGCCAGTTCAACATGAAAGCTGCTGGAGCATCCAAGGAGACATAAAGAAAGTTTAGAGACTTTTAATTTGCCAGCACAGCTCTCCGCTGGCCAGCAGGTTGAGCGTTTGTGGAGAAGGGCAGCCTCAATAAAGGCTTATTGTTCCTCTCTGAACCACTGCTCCTGACTCCTTTCTTAAGTGAGACAAAGGGAACCCAAGGCCCACAGGCATCCACAGGTCCAGAGATGGGGGCCTACAATTAGCTAATGTCCGCCCCGGGACAGGCCGTGGGGGTAGGGGCCCAACTCAGCCCCTGTTGGGCTGCAGTCACAGGAGAGCACAAGCCTGGGGCACTGTCAGCAGGGAAACACTCTCCAGTGGGGACCCCAGGGCAACAAGAGGCAGGACTCCCACAGAGAGGGGCCCAGAGCCCCCTGAGGAAGCGCTGCACAGAAGAACAGCTGCAGGAGCCGCGGGGATGGGCCTCGTAGTCAGGGTCCTCCCTGGGTGCAGTGGGGGTGTCCTGGGAAAGGTTTCCAACAACTAGAGAGGCATCTCCAGAGGGAGAGAGTTGCCCACAACAGGGAGCATGTGAGGGGAGGGCACCCAGAGGAAGGTGGGGCTCCGGCTGAGCAAGTCCCTTCCGGTGCCCAAATGGCCAGGCTTAGGCAGCTCAAGAAGACCCTCTTGGCTAGGCAGGGAAGAGACAGAGCACAGGAATGTGGCGACCCCTCCAGAGATACCCTGCCACTGAGGCAGCCACTGGGAACCAGGTATCCACATCCCTGGGGAGAGGACGCTGAAAGGTGGCACCATGTCCCATAGCACCCCTTGCTGGCACCACCCAGAATCACATCGCATAGGCAGCACTGCTCTGAGTCTCGGGAAGGCAGCTGCATAATTTGTCCCATCCTTCACCCACCTACTTTGAGGCTCAAGACCTGAGAAATGTATCCTGGCAGATGGTGATGATGAGAACGTCCTTTCTCACTCACCACTGTGCCCTCCAGAGACCCTCCACTTTGCTGCCCAGGACATTATTGGCTTTGGAGACATGTGGCTAATGAGTTCCTGAAATAGTCACATTTTAGGCCAGGAGGCTGCTGGCAGAGAGTAGGACCATCATGTACTGCTGTGTGGGTTGTCCACTGCACAAGGACTAACAGGGCAAATGAAGAATGGAATCCAGACTTTGCTCTGCTCACCAATCCATGGGCACACATGGTCTGCCACTGCCTGTAGGAAGGGGCACCTTTCTCTAACATACACAGAGGTACTGTATGCATATTACTGTGAATAAATATGTAATATATATAATGCTGTTTGATATACTGTAACACACAGAGGAACTATATATATGTACGTGTGTGTGTGTGTGTGTGTGTGTGTGTGTGTGTGTACTGTAATACAGAGGTACTATCAGGGCTAGTGGAGGCCTGGAAGAGAGCAGGACATTTTTAGCCAAGAGGCAGCCACTTCACCCATGAAGACTGGCCTTGCCACTGTCTGGCTTTTGCTTCTCTAGGGCACTCTGACCAAGGGTCACATTTCTGAAGCTTTCATGACAGACCTAGTTCTGGTTGGCTTCCTGCCCCTCCATCCCTGGCATGTGGAGGCTTCCCTGGGATGGGCAGCAAGAGCAGGTGTCTGAGATTGTGATGTCTGCACACAAGGCTACAGCCCCAGTTGCATCTGGAGCTGCTACTTCGGCCCTCCAACCTCCCAGAGCCTCTCTGCCTTGGGTAATTGGATTGGGGAAAGGGAGTATTATTTACTAGTCATATGGACCTATCCCTCTCAGCTCCCCTCCACCACCCTCCCTTTTCTCTGCCTTGCCAAAGAACAAAGATTGGGGATGAAATAAATTTGATAATAACCAATAAGGACCCCCAGAGAAAATAAAACAGCTTTTATTAAACTTCTTCCAAGACCTTTTGTGCTGAGGCTCTGCAGGCTCTCTCGGTGGAGACTTGGAGGCTTGGCTCCTTTCCCAGCCGGCTAGAGGAGCCCCAAGTGTGGCCCTCACGGCCACCCCTGCAAACACCCGGCAATAACTTGGGGCCTCATCCTTCCCATCGCTGTCCTGAGTCTACTCCTATTTGAAAGGCAGTTAGGGCCGCAGAATAGCCTCTCAGCTGTGTGTTGCCTGGCTCTGAGGTTTTGCTAGAGTGGCCTTCCCCGGCCAGGCCAGGGCTGCAGGGTGGCCAATGTTGACGGGTCCACAGCTCCAGAAGCCACTGGGTAGAGGCTCGGGGCCTGCCGCCATTCATCCCCGGAGTCATCCCTCCAGGTTGAGTACGGCACGATTTAATGCTCCCATCCCTCCATTCCTGCTCTGCATGACAAATTGTTTTAATAAACATAAACCGGGTAATAATAAAGTCATAATAAGCCCGCGACTCACCTTATATCACTGCAGTTAAATCCTCCCATAAGCCGGCACTGGTTACAATGACAATTACGGCCGGGCCAATCCGCAGGCAGGCCTGCGTGCGGACAGATTTAATATCGTTTGTAAATATGATTAGTGGGCTGTCATGTTATTGCAGGCTGCTATTTACATTTCTCTCCGGGGTTATACACTCCGCCAAATCAACATTAAGTAGTGGGTCTCTCTTTCCTCCTTAAATCATACATTCCTTCTGCCTGCGCCAATCCCGCTTAATGAAGAAAGGGAACTTGACGGCGGGCGCTGGGTAGAACGGAGCCTGGCCTCGGCATTTTCCTGAAGACAGATGGGCACGGGGAGCCCCAGGAAAGCTCTGCTCGCAAACACCAGTGGGTGCACAGGCCCCCTCTGCCGCAGCCCCCTCTCTCCCACACCCACCGCCCCTGCCCCTCTCCCTGCCTGCTCGCTTATGAAAAATGTTCAAATAATGAATGGTTGTTGTTTACAGAAGTAATTTCATGCTACATTTCCATTATTGCCCGGATTTGTTTAGCTTCGCACACTACCCCATTGCCTACGATGAACTTTTAAGGAAATATTGCGGTGCTTCCCGCTCTGCCGTTCCGCTTCTAATAGAAGCTGCTTGCATTTGAGACATATTGTGACACTTCATAACTGTGTGCAAATAAGCATCCTTAAACTGCTGGTGTCAATTAATCATTGTTTCAAAGGCTGATCTGCTCTAGGTGCACCAGAATCCACCCCCTGGAGAGCCAGGGTGGGTGAAAAACAGCTGAAAAGCTGGTGTGGAAGGTGCAGGGGACAGGGGAGAGCAGGACCACGGCTCTAGATCAGCTAAATCACTGGAGACAACACAGCTGTGTTCCCCTCACCTGCAAAATAGGTTCACATAGGCCCATAGGCCAGAGTGTCCAGAATGGCTGGGGTGAGGAGCCACTCGGAAGAACTGAATAAAAAATGAATACCGTATGCCTCCCATGCTTCCTAAAGAGAGCACTCTAGACAGGATTTAATCTTCTTGTGATGTCCAAGGTCACTGTTGTGTTTGGAGGTGTAATATATTGATGCATTTTGAGGCTCCTGTGGCTGCAGAATGCCCCAGCACCACGTTTTCTGAGCTCTGTGGTTGGATGTGTGCTGTCTCCGTCCCTTCTGTTAATGTCCGGCTATAGTTGGGGTGTCTGTCCCCAGCACCCATCACTTCCTCATGCTATTCCTAATCTTTGAGGAGCTTGGAGATCAGGAAATCAACTTTGGAGCATGAAGACTAGAAAACCAAACCTTACAAATGTTTTGTGAAAGAAGATGAAGTAGGCTCTGTCTGAGAGCATGGAAACGGTCCTTGAAGTAAGATTTGGGACGTGCATTTCATTCAGAGCCTTTTGCTTCCTGCCTGATTCTCAGTTGAGTTGGAGCTTGGAGAGGGACTGGACAGAGGCTGTAAGAAACTATATCCTTAGGCAGAAGTGTGTTCATTCATTCACTTTGTTAGTTAGGCACCTACTATTTTCTAGGTGTATATAGGCACTACTATATACAACACTGTTCTGGGCACTGTTGTAGCCACCCAATGGGTTCACCCTGCCCACTACCTAGACAGAGCCGATTTACCAAGACAGGGGAATTGCAATAGAGAAAGTGTAATTCATGAAGAGCCGGCTGCGCGGGAGACCGGAGTTTTATTATTACTCAAATCAGTATCTGCAGCATTTGGGGATCAGAGTTTTTAAGGACAACTTGGTGGGTGGGGGGAAGCTAATGAGCCAGGAGTGCTGATTGGTTAGATAGGAGATGAAATCATGGGAAGTTGAAGCTGTCCTTCTGCACAGTCAGTTTTTGGGCAGGGGCCACAAGTTAATCGACCTGGGTGGTGCCAGCTGATCCATCAAGTGCAGGTCTGCAAAATATCTCAAGCACTGATCTTAGAAGCAGTGTAGGGAGGGCCAGAATCTTGTAGCCTCCAGCTGCATGACTCCTAAACCATAATTTCTAATCTTTTGGCGAATTTGTTAGTCCTACAAAGGCAGTCTAGTCCCAGGCAAGAAGGAGGTTTATTTTGGGAAACAGCTGTTATCATCTTTGTTTTAAACTATAAACTAAGTTCCTCCCAAAGTTAGTTCAGCCTACGCCCAGGAAGGACAAGGACAGTTAAAAAGTTAGAACGGGCCGGGCGCGGTGGCTCACGCCTGTAATCCAAGCACTTTGGAGGCCAAGGCAGGCGGATCACCTGAGGTCGGGAGTTCAAGACCAGCCTGACCAACATGGTGAGACCCTGTCTTAAAAAAAAAAAAAAAAAGAAAAGAAAAAGTTAGAACGAAGATGGAGTCGGTTCAGTCACATCTCTTTTGTTGCCTCAGTCACAATTTTGCAAAGGCAGTTTCACTGTGGATCTCAGTTCCCTGTTCTCATGGAGATTACACTTTAATGAAAGACAGTAGCAGGGCTGCTGTGTATGGTCACACAGGTGCACACTGCACAGCTCTGAGAGAGAAGTGCACCCTGCATGAAGAATATAATGAGAGCAGCATCCCTGAAGCTGTGCAATGTCACAGCTCTGGGAGATAGATGACAAAGAAGTCAGAGAATTTTGGAGAGGGATAACTGCTATGAAGAAAATCGTATGGGGTACAGAACAGAAACTGATTGGAGACATGGGGTCTCCTTCCTTGTCTGAGGAGGTGGCGTTCGAGCTGTAATAAACATAACCCCCTCTTAGTGGACACATGCAAATCCTTACAGACCCCATGTGCATGCACACCTGCGTGCCTTTCCTTCTTCATTAATAACACCTGAATGAAATGGGTTCTTCTCATAATGGCCTACAGTTGCAAAACTTTGTATAATGCATACTTATTATTTTAATAAAAAGAAATAAATGTATAGTTTTTTTTAATGTCAAGGGAGATCTGAAAACATTTGGGGATGATTTTCAGCCAAAGCACTAAATGATAAACTGTTCATGCTTCAATGGCCACACATTACACTATCTGGAAAATGTAGGTGACTTGAAAAACTCATTCCCAGAGGGTCAAGCATGTGTGTAAGGAGAGGCAGGGATGGGTGTATCTACAGGTGACATGACAGGCATGTGGGTGGCCCCAAATTCCAAGACAGTGAGAAACAGACCACAGGTTTGAGGGCCATGTGTTAAATGGGCATATCAGCCAGCACAGAGATTAGGGCTGGGTGGTGGCCAGAGAACTGTCTTGGTCCCAACAATGCCAAGGAAGCATGAGATGTAATGAAAGGGTGTCACTGGGCACTGAAAGTGGAAATCAGTATTGATTTTCCAGTGCCTGCTGCTCAGGGGAGCGCATCAGGTGCAGCCTCACAGGCGCGGTCCATTCACCCTGGAGGGCCCGCAGGGTCTGTGGCGCCCCCTGCCTGCCTTGTGTGTCCCCTCCACAAGGGTCAGCTCTCCCAACCCAGCCTTGGCAAATTCTGCAAAGCACCTTCCCCTCTGTGCCACTGGCCCTGCTCAGAGAGTAGAAGGGAGGTGACAGTGGGACAGGAGAGTCCTGAGTGGGCACAGATCTTGGCTCTGAGACATGTAAACAGAAGTCAGATCACTGCCCCAATTCTGGATTCCTGCCCTTCAGCACCAGCTGCCACCAGGCACCCAGCTGAGCCCCCAGCATTGGAACCTGTCCCTGCATGAATCCAGAGCCATGTGGGAGAAGAGCAAGCTCCACCTGGGAGCTGGGAGCAGCAAATAAAGGTGGAAACTCCCATGAGTAGCCATGGATGCAAGGGCAGTGCAGCCCCACGAAACCTCACATCCACAGGCAGGGGCTACCATCTGGGGAGGTGATAGAGTGCAATGGTAAGAGAGGGACCTTCAGAGTCAGCTGGGCCTGGGCTGGCATCCTAGCTCTTTCATTGCCCAGCTCTGTTAACCTAGGCAGGTGAGTTAACTTTCTAGAGCCTCAGTAGTCCCATCTGTAAAATGGAGATATTTGTTGTATTGCGAGGATTCCATCAGATAAAGCAGGCAAAGCACTTAGCCCCAGCTTGGCTCTAGTATATGCCCATGACTGTTAGCAAAAACAATAGCAACAGAAACCAAGGACATAGGGCAGAGCTGAGGCCCACCTCTGTTCCCACCCCCTCAGCTTTCCCTTCATGAATGGGACCGCCATCCCCTCAATTGCCTGAGGCAGAAATCCTGGAATGGTCCTAGACTCCTCTCTCTCCCCAACAGTGAAGCAGTCATCTGGTCCTGCCCGTTCCACTTTCTGAAGATCCTTCTGTTCCCACTGCCTCCTCTCCTGCCCAGGCACCATGATTTCTCTCCTGAGTGATTGCTGCAGTAGCTCTGGACTGGCCTCCCCAAATCCAGTCCTCCCCCTCCATTGCATTTGACACCCCATGTCTAAAGCAACTCTGGATTCCTCACATTCTGAGTTAATGTCTTCAGTAGCACCACCCCCCTAACTTTATTCTGTCCTTGCCTGTCCTCCTGTCTGTCTCCCCCAGTGGAATGTGAGCTCCTTGGGCAGAGCCCTTGGATTCTCACTATTGTACCCCCAGTTCCTAGAACAGCGCTTGGAACAAACAGGCTCATAAAATGATGGTGGAGTGAATGAATGGATGGAGGCTCTTTCCTCACTCCTGGCCAGTCGACACTGGTATTTAAAGCCAACAGTTTGGACCCAGCATCTGGCCATAAATCCTCAAAGGCATGGAGCAGTGGCCTGTGGGGAGTGTGGTGAGAAGTGGGGAGTAGGGTGGCTGGGGCAAAGCTACAGAGGTGGTGGAAGGCACAGGAAGAAGAAATAGTGGGCAAGAGCCACTCTGTAAAGAGCCTGGAATGGCCTGGTGAGGATCCTTCACTTTCTTCCATAGGCAATGGGAAGACATCAAAGGTTCCATGTGATTCAAAAACATGGTTTGTTTTCTGTCTTACAAAGGTTGCTCTGGGTTGGGGAAATGTGGAGGAGAGACAGAAACACCAGACAGGAAATGCTTCCAGCCCAGTCTTCTGGACGAGCTGAGGGTGGCTGGGCCAGGGTGCCTAAGGTAGTGGAAGAGGGGAACCAGATCAATCAGGCTCTTTAAGAGGTGAAATGAACAGGACTTCATGATTCATGAGTTTCAGTGAAGAGAAAGAGACATGGAGGTCCTAGCAGGATGCCAGGCTTGTGAAGAATTTCCAGATGACTGTGATGGGATTGCCATTTGGCAGGATGCTGAATATAGGAGGAAGGGCAGTTTGGGGCAGGGACAGTGGGTTGGGGTGGGAGGAAAGTGATGAGTTGCGTTTTGAACGTGGGTCTTCCAGGTGAAGATGTCTGGAATCTGTTGCTATGAGAGTGTGGAGCCCAGGGGATAGCTCAGGGCTAGGGAAAGAGATGCGGGGGCTTCAGTGCACGGTTGAACTGTGTGAGGAGCCATGGGATGGGCTAGATTGTGAGGGCCGTGTCTGATGCGAGGAAGGGGCCTGCGTCAGAGCCCCGAGGAACATCAACCAATGGTGGAAGAGGGGAGTGAGGAGCAGCCAGTGAGGCAGGGAGGAGAGGAAGAGACTGGGGTTCGGGGGTCAGGGAAGACAAGCGGGAAAGGACTCACAGAAGTCAGGGCAGCCTGCCTTGTAGCCCGCAGAGACTGGACAGGAAGGGAGGGGACTCATAATGTGTGGGAGGGAGCCAGGGAAAAGGAAGACAAAAAAAGTGGGTTTTAGTAATGATTGAGGAGACTTGAGTATATATACTTACCCATTGATTTTAATTTATACCCTACTTTTTTTCCAAAATAATTGAAGGCAGCTGAAGAAACTGCAATCATGTCTACAGCTGGGAAGAGAACACAGACGCGGGCCAGGCCCACCTCTTTCATGATTGCCTGAAGTGCAGTTGAGGCCATGATCAAAGTGGGGACAAAATCAGAGCTGGATGAGGTCAAGGCAGGAGTCGAGATGTGTGAAGTCAGGGTGGGGTCACTGGGAGTGGGGAGGCGAGGTTGGGGTCAGACAAAGGAGAGTGGGGTGAGAGTAGAGGGTCCAAGTATCGAGGGGGTGAGATCAGGGTGCATGTCATCTGCAAGGGAACAGGTGAGTGTGGTTGAGGGAGTCAGGGTGGGTGGGACCCCAGCAGGAGTGGGTGGAAACAGTCACACTGAGTGGTGACTGTGATGACAGCCGCCCTGTCCCTTCTCCAGCCCATGTGTACATGTATACACAGCTGGGTGGTGTGTGACATGTCCTTTTGTGACTGCATGTGTGTCTCCCTTGCGGAGGTGACACATGGTGCGTATTTTGTATAGTGTGCACGTGTTTGCATTTTTTTCCAAAATTGGAGAATGAATCCAGGATTGTAATCAGAAACTAAACAGTCCTCAAAGCTATGACCCAACATCCCATTATCTCTGGTTCCTAAGTGTTATTACGTTTTATAATTTATCAAGGCCAAAGAACTTGGGAAGTGACATGGAGAGAGATGACCTTTGGTGGTTGGTGGCTTTGGAAGGACACGTTCTCAGTCAGTGGGAATGCAACAGGGGCAGCTGTAAAGAACTGACCCTCCGGGTCTAGAATAGTCTCTCCAGCTTTCCACCCTGCTGTTCTCATGCCCTGGCAGTGAACCTTAATGAGTCCAAACTACCCTTCCACCTGTACCAGCATCTGCATGAATGAACTATTTCCCCACCCCCTAATCCAAAGGTCCCCAACCCTCAGGCTGCAGACTGGTCTGCTCCATGGCCTGTTAGGAAGTGGGCTGCAGGAGGTGAGTGGCGGGCAAGCAAGCATGACCGCCTGAGCTCCATCTCCTGTCAAATCAGTGGCAGCTTAGATTCTCATAGGAGCATGAACCCTATTGTGAAATAGGCACGTGAGGGATCTAGGTTGAGTGCTTCTTATGAGAATCTAATGCCTGATGATCTGAGGTGGAGCAGTTTCATCCCAAAACCATCCCCCACCCCACCCCCTACCCCATCTGTGGAAAAATGGTCTTCCAGGAAACCGGTCCCTGGTGCCAAAAAGGCTGGGGACTGCTGCCTTAACCCAGCCTATGCAGGAGCCAAAGGTCCTTCAATGAAACCTTCGATGGCTCCCATTGCCTCTAGACTCAGGTGCAGAATCCTTACCTGGGCGTCCCAGATCCTGACTGCTCTGGCTTCTGCCCATCTTTTCTTCTATTGCCTCCGCAACCTCTGCAGCCTTGTCCCAATCAGCCTACTCCTCAATGCCCACTCCAATAGGCCACTATTTCATGCCTCCAAGGCTTTGTGACTAGATGCTGGTTCAAAGTATTAGCTCTAAATACTAGTAGATATGGGACTGGGCAGTGGCCCTAGCAGATATTCATTCATTCATTCTTTAATTTGACAAATATTTATGACTTGCCTTCAGGCTCTGAAGATATGAGATGACTAGAACTCAGACAGTGACCGCTGGGGCTGGTTATTCCTCAAGAGAGAGTCAGAGAGCGTCAGCCAGGCTGATACTGAATATAATAAATGCTCCATAAATCCATATTGAATAAATAGGTGGACAAACGTAGTAGGTGTTATAACAGGTTCGTGCATAAGGTACAATGAGACAAAAGAAAAAGAACCATCTTTACATCTTCCTGGAGGTCAGGAAAGACTCCATCAGGCTAGTGGCAAAGTACATAAACTCTTGGGGTTGCAGAGGAGCATTCCAGGTGCCAGTGGGGAAGGACATTCAGATGACAGCATAGGCAAAGGAGGAGAGGCAGAAAGGAGCGACACAAGGCAATGAGGTCTGTAGGCATGGCTGGGTGCAGGGGTGAGATGGGAGGGGCAGATGAGACTGGGGAGAAAGTCAGCTCTCATCGCAGAGGGCAGTGAGTGAGGACTTCATCCTGTAAGTGAGGGGGACTCTTCTAGCTAGTCAGGGGCATGACGATGCAGGGGCCTGGAAAAGGGGAGGCATTTGGGTGCAGATCTGTGGGACCTGGTTGTTGAATAGAGAGCTGTGGCCTGGATGCAGTGGCCCATTCCTAGAAGGGCCCCGTGCTTAGAGTTTCATGCCCTGTGGTTGCCATCTTGAAAGTCTTATCGTTTTATCTTTGAATGTGTGTTTTGTGGTGAAGCCTAATGGGACATGGAGGCTGTGCCTGGGCTTGGAGCACAGTCCTGCTTCCCACCACCTCCCTGGAAGGGAGGACTTCTCAGTGGCCTAATTCCTCCTGCCTAGTGCCCCAGTCCCCTCAGCCTCCTTGTCCCAGGGCTGTGCCCACCACCACCCTGCACACCAGGCGGGTCAGTCGGAGTGGCAGGGAAAGACTGAATGACTCCCATTCCACGGTTGCCTTCCACCCCAGCAGGGTTCTGTGCAAAGACGCAGGAAAGACCAGGTGAGTGCCCACAGCTTCTAGGGTGGGGCAAGGTGGCCATCCACCCTGGTCTGAGAAATGCATGTTCTACAGTCAGCTCCATGGGGGCCTCTTCCCCGTCCTGGAATCAGGTACTAAGCAAGCCCTGACATGGGGGTCGTCATAATCCCTGGGGGTCACCCACCAGCTGTGGGTTGGGGTGACGGGCCTCTGGAAAGGGGAGGTTGACTTCCCAAATCTGGGCCTGGGGCCACGTTTTCATTTTGCACAAGGCTTAGAAAATTACGTAGCAGTTCCTGACTGGATCAGTGTTCTCTAAAGTGGGGTGCACATGCCCCGAAGACTTTAGCAATCACATGCACAATAAGTAAGACAGTTTGAAGATCACTTGTATGGATGCCTGTGACAAATGCTACCACCCAATCAGCAACATCACGCAGATGGAGACCCCATCTAGGATGGGGTCCAGAATTGACTTTTGACCAATGGCTAAAGGAAAAAACATCTTGAAAGAAGATCAGAGACAACCAAGGATGTTCCAGTCTTAACCACATGGAGTTCCTGCTGGCAGAGACAGGTTCCCATCCCAAATATCCCCATGCCTGGGTACCAGGCAGCAAAGGGCCTTTTTATTTGTGCAAGATGACAGATGAGGCACATGAGGTGCAAAACAAGGCAAGCCCTTGTCCCCCCCAAGTCCCCCTCACCTTTGTTCTGGCTTCTCCTTTGCTGTGGCCATGATGGAGAAGAGAGAGCTCTGTCATCGCTGTTTATTGCCGATTTCAGGAGTGGACAGATCTCTGTGGACTCCATTTTTGTGGATTTGCCCATTGAAAAAAACTATTGTGTCCTACCTGTGGCTTAGGTTGCTGTTAGGAACTCCACTGAGATGACTCCAGGAATTAAGAGTTGGAGGTTTGGCTCTGCCACTTACCCCTGTGGGACAATGGGCAAGTTATTTAACCTCTGAACTTCTGACTCCTTGTCTATAAAAGGGGGACAATTAATAGCACCAACTTCATGGTACTGTTACAAGGACTGAATTAAATAAATCTCCAGATTTGCAGCACAGAGCTATTGGATAATGATAGTAATAAAAGGAGCTAACACTTTATCGTGCTTACTTTGTGCTAGGTACTATTCTCAGTGCTTTCCTCATATATCAGTGTGTTTAGTTCCCATCACTATACCACAGGTCCTATTCTTGTGTCCATTTTACAGATGGAGAAATTGAGGCTCCCAGACAAGAAGAACTTGCCCCAAATCACACAACTGGTAAATGGAAGAAGCAGGCTTATGACCCCACGTAGTCTGGCTTCAAGATCTGTGTTTATAACCATTGTACTATTCTGCCTTGTTTGTTAAAATAAGTTCTCAATAAGGTGATAGTTGTTATTTTTCTTTTTCTGAGACAGAGTCTCACTCAGGCTAGAGTGAAGTGGCACGACCTTGGTTCACCACAGTCTCAAACTCCTGGTCTCAAGCGATCTTCCTACCTCAGCCTCCTGAGGAGGACTACAGGTGCACACCACCATACCCAGCTGATTTTTGTTTTCTTTTTGTAGAGACAGGGGTCTCACTTTGTTGCTTAAGCTGGTCTCAAACCCTTGGGCTCAAGCAATCCTCCTGCCTCGGCCTCCCAGACCGGGATTACAGGAGTGGGCCACTGTGCCTGGCTTATTTTTCTATTTTTAAAAATAATTTTTCTTTCACACACATGCCCACACTCCTGCACTCATCATCACATACATCTAGGTAGCTGTGAGCCTCTCAGCTGAGAACTTGCCTTCTGAGGCACTGGAAGTTCAGGGACCCGGGATCATGCTAGAAAGGTCGCTTCTGGGGAACATGGGCCCGGCAAGGAAATAGGATAGACAGAGCCAGGCTGCTGCAGCCAGAGGGTGCCCACTCCCCTCCCACCAGGCCGACTAAGGCCATGGGCAGAAGCCAGAACAAGAGGAGGGGGCCTGGCTCTCAGCCAAGTCCATTGTGAGTAGCAAGTGGTCCCTGGTGTCACACGAGGCCACGCCAGGCAGCCTGGCTTCACCAGTGGGAACTGGGTTTCCCAATTCCAGAAGGTGGATCGAGAACAACCCAAGCCCTTCATTACTCTGTGGTGTGATTCAGGGGCAAAAGGCCTGTGTGCAGAGTCCTGGGAGAGGGGATGAGAAGGCAGGCGTGAACTCTTCCCTGGGGTCCCAGCTGAGTGGTCCTTGCCCCCGCTTCCAACCTCCAGTGACAGGGAGCCCACCACCTCCTGGGGTGGCTGTGATAATGTCACTCATCAGCCCAGCAACACCATCCGCCTACCTGTAGCTTCTCCCTTCCGAGTCGAAGCAGGCCCCTTGAAGCCTCCAGGGGCTTATGGAATCCTTATACCACCTGGTGCTCAACGAGCTCAATGACCCTCCTCCCTGACAACCAGGTTTGGCCTGATCGAGTTATCAAGACCAACACCCGGCCTTGCTTTCCCATCTGCTCAGACCATCTCAACCAGGTTCCTCCTACAGCAACCGGGTCTGGGACAGGGTCCTGAAGACAATGGTTTGTTGGAGTAAGAGACAAGACAATTGGAAAATATCCTGGAATTTTTCCAGTCAGTTGTTAAACTATTACTTGTTTAAAATCTGCCACTGTGAGAGTATTTACATCAAGGAAATTGGCAAACACTTTAAACCAGGACCTTTTCCCCACCCGGAGAACTGATTTAATAGCACACCACTGCCCCCTTCCCATAGGCCAAGTGTTTGGAAAGGCCTAGGGGATTGTGTGTGTGTCTGTGTGTGTGTGTGTGTGTGTGTGTGTATGTGTATGTGTCTGTGTGTTTGCTTTTGTGAGTGTCCTTGTATGCAACTGTTTACGCATATACGTGAGCATGCATAAAGTGCATGTGCGTTTGTGTGTCCCTCTGTGTATTCCAACAGAGTGGATTCTCTGTGGCAAGAATTTCCCATTGTAGGGGAATTGTCCCCTAGAGGTCTAGCAAGGAGCTCAGCACAGAGAGCCCGCCCTGTGATGGTGCAGGCTTTCCCCACCCATCCACGGGGCGTTGGCCCCCACCTTAATTGTATAGTAAAGGGCTGGGGCTTCCGTGCAAAGAAATCCAATCAGCTCCAGAGTCACTGCACCTGGTCCAGCAGCCGGCTTGGCTAACTGTTCACCAGCTGTGTTCTGATGCTTTTGGTTGTTATTTGACGTTTTAATCCTCATGGGAAACAAAGTTTGGTCCTTTTGGAAAGGCTTAAATAGGAAGCTGTTTGAAAACAGCAGCAACAACTAGTTGGAGGTTAGTGAAGGGATAATCTGTAGTTTTTCATGCCAAATTGTGTTCATAGTGAATCCAGAGCAGATCGGTGAGCAGGCAGAAATGGAGGGCCTGCTTCTGTGAGGCTCTGTTCACCACAACAGGTGGGGACAGGCCAGGACTCAGCTGGGCCAGGCACCTGTGGAACAAAGTAGGAACTTTTTCTCCGTCAGAAAGATTACCAGGTACACCTGGGGGCGTCCACCAATGGGAGGGCCAATGAGTAAGTGACAGTGCCATGTCCCCTGTGCTGGCCACACACAGTAGGTGCTTGGTAAATGTTTTTTGTAATATTGTTTTATTTGGGGACTTTTTTCCTAGAGAAAGAAACAATAAAACCTGAGATGTCTGCATACCTTGGGTCCCCTGGACCCTGGTCAGAGCCTAAGATGTGAAGACAAGGACTCAGGCCCCTCTTCCCCTTCCCATCTTCCCAAAGGCCTGAGAAGGACTTTGTTGCTGTGGTCCCAGAGGAAAAGAAGCCAGGGAAGGCTTCTACCTGTAGAAAGGGTGACCATAAGGGTAGGGCCCTCAGGCTAAGGCCCATTTACTCTCTAATCCTAATTGACCACTCTTTTGGGGAACTCTTGGAGAAGTTGGTTGTAAACTTTCTGAGAAAGAGCACGGGGCCACAGCCAACCACCAGCTGGACCAGCCCTCCTGGTCTTAGCAGCTGCCTTCGGCGGCACTTGGATGGACTTGGCTCTGCCTCCAACCCCTTGCCAACCCAGAACACGGCAACACATTCATCTTTCTGGAGCCACTGATAAAGGAGGCTCCTTGGGAGAAACAAATCCAGGGACCACAAACTAGAGGCTTGGCCTCCTAGTGCTGGGCAGCTGGCAGAATTCTAGGGGTTCCCCCTGCCCCTGAGATGACTCAGAATGTGGGGGAGGGGATGGGGAGTGGCAAATAAAGACATTTACCCCAAGTTGTTATCTGCTTTGCATAATGGGCTTATACAAAAGATTTGTTTTGAAAGAGGGCTTGGCCACTTTTTAAAACCTGCAAATCATTAGTCTAGGAGTGGCAATCCTCACTGCACTGTGTAAGCTGGTTAATATCCCATAAGGGATTCCACATGTGCGTGTGAGGGGGTAGGGGTTGTATATATTTTGTGAAAGAGTCTCAGGGGGTTCTCATATGCTCTGTTGGAGAACCAGTAGCCTAGTGAATCGGAGAAGGCTGAGCTGGACAGGTCCCAAGGACAGGACAAACATGCCCTTTCTGTCTGCCCACACCATCTTCCTGTGACTCATCTGAGGGCCCAGAGGCCTGCCTGTCCTGGGTTTATGTGAGGTGCCATCCTGGTGGACCAGGCCAGGCTTTCCTAGGATTACAGAGGCAGCATGTCCATGCTGGGAAGGGGCTATTGGAACCTTCCCCCATCCCTCAGGCAGGCCACTCAGAGGTAAAGGAGAAAAAGGGAGCTCTCTGCAACCCCAAGAGGACAGGGAGTCCTTTCAGCATGGCCGAGGTCATAGAGATCACTTTGACAGACAGGGAAGGGGGTTCTCCGGAGAAGGTGACGCCGTTCCCCATATTTCTCATCCCCCTCTCCATCCACATTCTCAGTGCTTTGTGATTTGGAACCTATAAGAAGGGGATCCCTGAGACAAAGGGAGGATGAGGGGCTACCCTGGAGGAGGCTGTGCCCAAGGTTGGTGCCAGGCCTGGAACTGGGATGCTGAGGGGCAGGAACCCAGACAGGAGGCCCTGGCTCCAAGGCTCTGTCCTCCCTTCCCGGAGCCTATTGGCCCTACCTGCTCCTCACCACCCCCAAACCCCCTTCCCATGGCTGCTTCTTCCTAGGCTGGGCCTCTGTGTGCCCCCGCCTCCTCCCCATCCTCTCTGCTCACCTGCACCTGTTCCTGTGCGACTCTGCGCACCTGCCCAGGGTGAGCCTGTCCCAGACGCCCAGGTCCTCTAGGGGGCGGCAGAGAGAGCACAGGCTGAGCAGCAGACCATTCATTTGCGTCCCTGAATTGGGACAATCCAGTGGCCTCCGTTTGTACTTGCTTATGGGGAGGTGACTCACCGGCCTCTCCCTGTCAGAGGCACAGCTGCAGCTGAACTGCTGCAAAGAACCTAAGTGGGAGGTGGGAAGGAATGCTTGAGGGTGAGCAGTGGCAAGGCCCGGCCAGGTGAGTGTGCTGGGGACAGCCACTGCTCAGCACCCCTGCCCCAGGACAGCAGACCAGCAGCTACAGCCAGGACAGGACAGCATGCTGCTGCCGGTAGCCTGGGTCCTAGCCCTGGGCACTTGGGCACTGAGAACCAGACAGTACTCTGTGCTAGGAGCAGCCCAGCACCTCCAGGGGGCTCGAGTGCCCACTCAAGAACCACCTCTCCCCCCACCCCCTACCTGGATTTTCTCAGCTCTGTCTGACTTGAGGACTAATAGATTTGGGATTTATCTTTGTAAAGAATACAACCCCAGCGCACAGGGGCCGGGAGGTCCCTAGCCCACCCAGATGCCCGGAATCCTACATCCTCCATGCCTCTGCCCCGCGTAGGGCTGGAGTTTGGGTCCAGGGGAGGTGGCTGGCCCTACCGTAAGTCAAGGAGGCTGGGGGGCCCGGCCCCTGCCTCGTTATGCCAGGAGGCCCAGAGGGGTTTATTTGGATTTTTTAATTACCATTTTTCACTTTTTTTCTCCTCATGAAAAAGTTTTAATATACACAGTAAATTAAGCCTGGAAAAAGGGAGGGGGGCACATTTCATCTTTAATCTATTTACTTCTGAATATTTAACATACAATTCTGGCACCAATCACCAAATTTAACTGGAAAATTACTCACTAATCTGTTTGCTTATTTGGAATAATTGGGTCGGCTGCCAGCGCGAGGATTTCCCCCCCGTTTAATATCTCAGTTAGTAGTCCAATTTCAGCTTGGCGGCATAATTACTCTGACAGAGCTGTAGCCACGGGGCCTGTGAGTGGGGCTGCTTTTAAACCGTAAATTATGAAGGATTAGCATTTATGAATTTTAAATCAGGGCTGGGGTAGGAGACACTAAAGCTGCTTAACGCTGGGGAACAGCAGCCTCCACTCAGCAGCAGAAGCCGTAACCCTTCCGCTCCCAGGACGGCCCATAGGATGTGGGAACTTGAGAGGCAGGAAGTGGTGACCTGTGGGACACAGAGACCTAAGAGTTTGGATCACAAAGGACATGGGGAGTAGGGGATGGCAGAGAACGCTGAAGCACCGATGCAGCCCCTGGGGGCTAGAAGCCTGGGTGATGTGGATGTGGGGCAGGAGCTTTGGTCTCTCCTCTGGTCTGTGGGGTGCAGTTTCTCTCTGGGAAGCGACAGGGCTCATTGCCCCACAGGAAGCTTGGAGTGGCAACCCAGAAGTGAAGCGGTCAATCCCAGCAACCCCCTGCCTCCACCCTCCCGCAGGATATGTCTCTACTGCTCTTAAGAATCCCCATCTGCAGCTGCTAACAGTTGCATTCTTTTTTTTTAAAAAAAGAATCCCCATCTGGCTGTGAACCAGACTTACCCAGTGCCCTCCAGTTCCCAGTGTGACTTCCTGGCATGCCTAGCTCTGCTGAGCTGGAGAAGGGCCACCATCAATGCTCTTTGGGGTATGTCCTCTGGGTCCTCACCTTCCTTCCCACGCTTCCTCCATCCCTCCTTCCACCCTGCCCCTCTCTAGCACCATGGCATCATGGACCCAAATGTAAAACCAGATAGAGCTGACTTGAAAGCTGGCTGTGCTTCTTATTAGTGGTGTGACCTTGGGCAAGTTACTTAACCTTTTTTAGTCTCCACTGTAGTTCAGTTCAATGTAGACAGTTATTCCTCCCCTGCAGGGCTGCTGGGAGACCTCTGTGAAATACCATGGTGGGAGTGCTAGGCACAGCACTTGGCACATGGCAGGTGTTTACTGGGTCAGCCCCAAGCTCTTTGGAGTCTTCCCCAAACCTGAGTCAATGCCCTGTGTCCACTGCCCTCTCCCTGTCCTGCATTTCCCCATCTCTCACAGAGCAGGGGAAACTTGGGTGTCTGCCCTCAAGACTCAACAGGTTCTCCAGGACTGGCCCCTTCCAGGAGAATCCCTCTGTCTAGGAATCTGCCCCTCAGCCTCACCTTATTGGGAGTCGGAGGTGGTACCAAGGTTGGATGCAGGCCACCAGTAGCCTCTAGGTCCAGGACATCTGCTGAACCACCAGAATTCTGGAGCCAGGCTGGCTGGGTTTGAACTCTTATTCTGCCATTCACTAGCTGGGTGACCTTAAGCAAGTTATTCAGCTTCTCCATGCCTCAATTTTCTAATCTGCAAAATGGGAATAATAACAAGAGTATCTCATCATGGTACTGGTAAGAGGATTAGTGAGTTCATCAGTGTGCAGCATTTAGAACCACACTCAGCACACAGGAAGCACTCACTGTGCTTGCTCATTATTTGCTATCCTTCTGAGGGAGGTGGCTGTCCTTCTCTGTGGGACCTGCCTGTTCTGAGGTTGCAGGTTGATTTCTCTGGGCTTGAGAGCTCTCCAGATTGCCTACAAAAACAGGAGGAAAGGAGGCAGGACCTGAGTGGGTGGGACAGGACCATTCTGGACCACAATCACTCTGTGTGTGGGATCAAGCAGTCCCTGCTGAAGCCAGGCCTCTCTCTGTCCCATCTGCTGGCCATGGGGCCTTCCCATGACCTTCGACTCTGGCCAGGGGCCTCCTGAGGTACCTGGTGGGGCAGATCCCCAGGGTCCAGGCCAGCTAGGACGGCGGCAGAGGCTGGAGAGCACCAGGGACAGAGCACATGGATGCCTCAGCCCAGAGAGACCTCTCTGTGGGCCAGCCTTCCTTCCCAGACTGACCAAAATCTCCATCCTCCAGGTCTGAGCTAGAACAAGGCAGTGGCGGCTGGAAAGGAAAGGGCAAGTGCCAGTCCAGAGAGGCCAGCATGGAGGCTGAGCAGGTTGGGCCAGTGCCAGGCCCAGGTATCTGGACTTAGGGCCTCCAGACTTGCCCTCTAGGCCTCGCCCTTTCTACTGCCCCTTGCTACCCACCCAGCCTCAGTCACACTGTCCTAGACTATCATGTACACACTGTGACAAACTGCCACTTCCTTAATGCGAGTCCTCTGGCAATTCACTTCCCCATTCTGGACCCCACTGTGCACATCTGAAAGAAGCCCAGGAGGGGCTTGCCTGCCTGTGGGTCTCTGACTCAAGTGAGCGCCCTGATGTCTCAGCAGAGTGGACACAGCATGGCACCTGCTGTCTGCAGAAGGTATCCCATAGGTCCAGGCTGGGTGAACTTTGACTTCATGAGACAAACTGAATGGATGTGGCTGCCCAGTATCATCTCCATGACCTTAGGCTTCATGCCAGGCCAAGCCCCAGTTTCAGCAACCCTGGCATGGGCTGGCAACAAGAGCCCTGGGGAAATGTCGCAGCCTGCCTGCGACATCTGGGACTCTGAGGGCCCTCACATGGCATTAATGCTCTTAAAAAAAAAAAAAAAAAAAAAAAACGCCTGCATGATAATTTTGCTTCAGCAAAGAAATTCTTAAGTATCCTGCTTTTACCTCCATCATACCCCACCCACACCATTGCCCCAGGTCATCTGGCCCTTAGGGACCATGATTGGGGGTAGGGGGGCAAAGGGAGAAGGAAGCAGCTGCAGTAGCTGCCATATGTGTGTGTCCAGGCCCAGGAAAAGATTTCTGGCGCTGCTGGTCTCTGACCACGCTAGGATGCTTGATGGATGGGAAGTGCCTGGTTTGTCGAGTCCTTGCTGGGCTTTGTGATAACTCATTATATTTCTTCCTTTACAAATTGCCCCATTAGCACTCCTGGATTGAACTGAATCATAAAGCCAGGAGCATCTCAGCCTGGGCTGAGTCTGGGCCATGAATTACCTGTGGCGTGAAGGCCTGCATTCTGGGGAGGAGGCTGGGGGCAGCTGGCTGGAGCGGGCCCTAAATTCTGCAAGGGAAATGGGTTTGTTTTCTTTAAGATCAAGAGAATAAAAGAGTTCTAACCAAGTCCTGCTGGATTTAAATAGCAAGATCTGCCTCGCTGCTCATTGGCTTTCAAGCTGGGGGCTCTGATCCCTGTTTGAGGGCTTAAACTCTAACCCCATTAAGCCATTTATGGAAAGCTGACCACCAGGGAGGGAAGCGGCCCCTCTTCCTGCAGCCTCCCTAAACCCCACAGATTCTGAAATTGGTTGTCACTCTCAGTCAGAGGATTCTAAACAAGTAGGCGCTAATCCCCTCTGTTAAGGAGATACTTATTTTGTCTGAAAAACTTCAAAGAGCCCATGACAGACACTCAAAATCAAAATTAGCATTCCAATGAGGATTTAAAAAATAATAATTCTTACAGTTCTGCAGAAGAGAGGAGGAGAGGTGAAGTGACTGGCCCGGAGGCTGGGGGAAGGAGGTGGGGGCGAGCTCCTTTCATCTGCCCACCCCAGGAGCTCTGGGGATCTGCCCTGCTGTTTGAGATGTGAAGCCCCCTCTCCATAAAGGGGCAAAGGCTGGTCTGCAGCCTGGGCCCCCCAGGGTGGGCAGGAAGTGGCCACTGACCCCATAGGATTGTGCAGATGAGGAGTCCAGGGCTTAGAGAGAGCTGTGGTAGCCTGGCTGTCAGGGACCGAGCTGCAGCTGAAACCAGGTCTTTGCACCTGGGGTGGGCCTGCATGGCAGGATGGGTTGCCAGTCAGTCTTCTTGAAGGCTGCTATGGCAATCTCTACTGGCAGCACTTGTAGGAGGTGGAGACACAGGCACGTGTCCCGGCACAGGTGAGTGAGTGACAGTGTGGAGCCAGCCGCCTGACCAACACCCCTGCCATGTTATAGCAGCATCAGGGCACTGCGGCAAGGCTGGGGTTCTGACACTTGCCTTGGAACCTGATGAGCTCCACTCACCCCCATGCCTGACCTGTCCCTTTGCTGGATGATTTCACCCCAGCCCCACTCTGCCCCACCCCACCCCTTAACTCAGCCCACCCCAGGAGGCCTCTCTAGCCCTTCCTCACTAGTGTCATCCTGGCATCTTCCTCTCTTGAGGGACTCCACTGTTCCAGATGCCCCCAGCTTCCAAGGCTGGGAGGAGTCATCTCCAGACATGCTCCTCCCTCCCAGTTCCTCTGGTGCCTTCCTTTCCAAAGCTGCTTGGGTACCTGCGGGGCTCCCGGGGCCCCTTGGCTCCTAGGCCAGCTCCCCTACTTGCTCTGTTGGCTCCTGCTTGGACTGCCAGGAAGCCAGGTGGCAGCACCATCAGAAGGGACAAAGCTCCCTCCTGCATCCCATGGCCAGGTTGCCCCAAACCATTTCTGGTGTTCGCATGGGAGGGAGGACCTCATACCTTAGAGACTGACTGCCAGGACAGGGATCATGGAGGTTCCCTGGGCACTCCTGGAGCCCCTCACCCCCAACACACACTGCTTTTCTGCATCACCCTCAAGCTCTACCCATCCCTTTCATCTGCCCAGACCCTACCAGCTCCTCTCCCCGCCTCCAAGGCTGATCCAGAACCAGATTCTGTCTATGTACTCACACTCCTTCAACATGCAGGTGTGCCCTGTGCCTGGCCCTAGGTTGGACACCCCAGCATGCACCCTGCTCTTGGTTGGCTTCCAGCCAAGTGGGAGACACAAGCAGGAGGGCTGGGCCATCGCAGTCCACAGGCTGTAGGTCTCTGACAGAGGGAGCAGAGAACTCCATGCCATGGCAGATCCCTGATGAGGTGCCAGGGAATGGGTTCTCAGAGCTTCTGAAGGGAGCCATCAGGTGCACAGAGGAATGACGGGCCTTCCGGGTGGAGACCGAAGCCTGCAAACCACAGGGAGGCCAGAGGTGCCCGGGGCTGAGGGAAACCCAGACCCTCAGCTCAGGCAATTCTGGGCCTCTCCTGATTGCTAGCTGGGGTCCCCAGGCCCTTTATGGAGACTGGGTGGTACTGGCTACCTGTTCTGTTAACAGGATTGGAAGGCACATGAACTTCAGAGAGGGAAAGAAGGAAACACCCGAGGGCTCCCACCTCTGCTCACCACTGACACCCCCAGCCACCAATGAGAGGGACTCCTTGAAGGCATTACCTCATCCAGGACAATGGCCATTGGCTCCTGGTACTACCAAAGGCTGAAGAGTTCCAAAAGGTTTCGCTTTGGGCATTAACCCTTCTTGAGACAAGTCTGGTCTCTCTTGACAGCCAGGGTCATCCCTGTGAAGACGGATCTGTTCAAAGCACCTTCATGTCCACTCTCTCATACCACAGACGCCTCGAACTTCCATGCTCTGAGACTGTGTAGACCGGCATTGTCGAATAGAAACACTTCGAGCCACATATGTCGTTTTAAAGTTTCCAGGAGTCACATTTAAAAATATTAACTGTAACGATACATTTTCTTTAACCCAATATTATTATTGGGTTTATAAAACCCAAAACATTATCATTTCAACATGTAATGAACATAAAAATTATGAATATTTTACATTCCTTTTTGGTAATGAGTCACAGAAATCTAGTGTGTGTTTTATACTCACAGCACAGCTCAGTTCCTACGAGCCAAGTGTCAGGCGCTGCTCCATGACTGACTGCGTACAGCTACCGTACTGGGCAGCACAGGGACCAGCACGCGGGGTCTGCAGCGAAGGATGCTGGGAAGGAGGAAAACGGACTTGCTCATGGCCAAATGCAAACCAGGCTCTGGGATGAAGTCCCCTGACTCCAGCTCCCAGCCCTTCTGCTGTTCTGCTGGAGCCTGAGGTGGCCTCGGGACACTGAGGTGGAGGAGCCCTGGGCAGGCTGGCATCCCACGCTGGGCCTGCTGCTCGCCTGCCCTTGTATGACTTTGGGGCCTCACTGGACACAGGGGACCCACCTGGCCTGGGCCTCTTGCCCTGCCAGCTGAGGAAGGAGGGCCAATGAAGACATCAACAGCACCTGCTCTGTGCCAGGCACTGGGCTGTGAGCTGAGGGGCAAAGCGCCCACCCCAGAGGCGCCTGCAGCGGGCGGGACAATGGCAGCTCAAGTGACAAGGCCTTGAGGGAGGAAGCAGAGGGCACTGTGGGGACACTGAGGACAGGGTCTTTGCTATTCACGGGGAGATGGGAAAGGTGATACTTGAGCTGTGGAGAGGGACAGAAAATCTGCCCAGGGGCCTTTTTCTGACCCACCCAGCTTCCTAAAACCCCAGGACCCTCGTGTTTCCTATTAGGTAAGCAGCCTAGGCGAGGAGAGTACACTCAGGCAGCACAGACTGGGTGGCCCAGCCCTGCCAAATGCTGTTACCACCCTCTCTGCAGAGCCTCAGGAGAACAAGACCTAGCCCTTCCCGTTTTTCTGCAGGCATTCCGGAGATCTTTGGCAGAAGTTCCTGGTGTAAGGTGATGAACTGGATCCGTGCTTGAGCAAGAGGGCTGCCTGAGTGCTGCCTGCCACAGCCTGAGGTGGGAGCCAGCCTGGCTCCTGGGCCGAGGCTGGGCGGTGGCCGTGGGGCCCATGGGCTGCAAGGCAGGTGCTCTGCAGGCAGGGCCAGGCTGCCTCTTGCCCACACCTGGCCACCAAGCCCCGAGGCCAGTAATGAGAATCTCTTGCACCACTGTGGCTCAGAGGAGGCCTCCTGGCAGCCTGGCCTTGTTCTCATTGTCCTGCTCCAGCCCAAATGCACCGGGCCCAGGCCTCAATCGCGATCAATGGGCCGAGGATGTGCTGACGAGGCACTTTCATCTTTTCTTAAGGCTGGCGTTTGAACTTCTCTGAGCAAGCAGCCTTCCCACACGGGCTTGTCTTCTAAGAAGGCGGCCAATCTCCTTTCCCTTGCTTCCTAAGCAGGCTGATCCTGAGAGTTATTGAGGCACAAGAAAGGAGATGTTCAAAGGCAAATCTAAATTACCGTCCTCTTCAGGCTGGGGAAAAGTCTTATTAAGTCGCCTGCGTGTGATTCCCGGCCTATTTCTGTCTGCAGACCTTTCTTCCTTTGTGCCACATAAATGGACACATCTTATTGATTTTCTTTCAACCTGGATCACCTCCATGGCTGTGAATATGGGCAGACAAATCCCGCTCCTTCCTTCCCTGTGGGGCTGAGGAAGGACGCCGGTGGCAGCCAACGGGGCCAGCCTGAAGAGCTGCTGCGCCCTCCTCACCTCCTGCTTCCCACTGGACTCAGCAGCCCTGCCTGAGAGCCAGCACTGTCTGCAGAGGAGCCATAGGGAGGCTTTGGGACTGCAGAGCCACAGAGCCACGAGGCAGCCTGCAGTGTGGGCCTGGCAGAGGGAGCCTGACGACAGCCGAAAGCTGGCTGGGCACCTTGCCCTCAACCCACTCTGTCACTTCCTGTGCCTCTGACCCACAGGATCTCCTCTGTGGCTCCCCCGCCCTCAGCCCTTGCTTGGTTCACCCCACTCCAGCCCTGAATCCTGGCTGAACATACCACATGCATTTCCATTTCAGGGACTCTGCATTTCTTTTCCCGCACATGGAAAGCTCTTCCCCCAGACATCCCCAAGGCTCATGCCCTCACCTTCCAGTCTCCATTCAAATGCAGCTTCTCAGGGAAACTTTCTTGAGCCATGGCATTTAAAATGGCAACCCATCCCCCATACTCCCTGCCCCCCTTATCTTTCTGCACCTCCCTCTTCGTAACTGACGTACTGTATCTTTCCCTCGCTTGTGTTGTCTGTCTCCCTTCACTAAACCCTCCATGTCAGTAGCAACTTCTGCCCCTTTTGGTCACTACAGTGGCACCGGTATTTAGAACAGTACTCAGTATACAGGAGAGCTTAAATAAATTGTCCGATACGTGACTGTAGGCCATACAGAGTACCTGGCCAAGGCCAGCATCCCGGCTTCTGTGATCTAGGCACCAGTCTCCAGAGGGAGCCACACAGGATGCCCAGACCGGATCCTCCAGGGAGGATCATCTTAGCTCACTGCAAGCTCCCAGAAAAAGGATCCAGACCTTCCCTGGGCCGGAGGTTTGGCCTGGGTACTGACTGCCCCAGCTTTGGCCTCAGAACAGATGGCTTCTACGTCCAGGACGATGTCTGTGATCCCATCAGTTATCAGGAACAGGCCCCTTGTGAGGGTGTCGTACCCCACCAGACCCAGCTGGCCAGGATGGTGCCACGTCAATGCTCTGGGCCCTCAGTTGCCTCCCACAAGCCACTCCCAGTGGGTGGAACCTTCTGTGGGGACCCCAGGGCTGCCACCCACCTCCCTTACTATACCCTAGGCCAGGTGGTAGGCACAATATGATTGTAGAAACCACGCTGGTTGGCCCAAGGGTACCTGACTCCCCAGTTACTCCCTGGGTGGCCCTTTCCATCTCCTCACCTCAGTTTCCCCATCTGCAATATGGAAAAGGTGACCCAAAGAACCAGAAGACCCCTTCTTTTGTCAGTCTGACAGTCAATGGCCTTTTCATGTGTCCCTCTCTTTCAACGGACTGAATCATTTTTGAGGGCCAGGACAATCTCTGATTTTTCTCCTTATCCAGTCTAGGGCCTGGCTCCAAGTAAGTTCTTAGTAGGTGTTTGCTGACTGACTAACTGAATGAATGAATGAACGAACCTGCAAGTGTGCAGGCCCATAAAGGAATGGACCTTTTGCCCCAGCATCACTGTGCTGATCCCAGCTGAAAATCCCCATGCACCGGCTTGCTGGAGAGAAGCAGACAGACAGATGGAAGCAAGCGAGGCCTAGGAATTCTTTGGGGGAAAGCAGCTCATTTCCAAATGGGAGGCTATAGGCTGTGGGAAGACAAAAAAAAAAAAATCCTCAAAATTAAACCAAAGGAGGGGTTTGGGGAGCGACAGGGCTCCAAGGGATTTATTAATGCACGCCTCCGAGTGATTCTTCCTCCTGCAATCCAGGCACTGGGTTAGCACTGACTTCCAAATTATATTTAATTGGACAATTATTCAAACTGAAAAACCTGCACAGGAAACGAAGGCGGTCCTTAATAAACACCTTGTCTCCTCAGCCCCAAACAGGCAAGTCGTTTACTGACCCAAGAGGTACAATTTTGTCTTTGGTAAATTTATTTTGAAGTAATTGCCGACTCTGGGAGTAACCATTTTTCAAAGGGAAACTTGGCTCTAGCCAGCAGAATAATAAATTGTTCTGTGACCCGTGTGAAGCCTAATCCCATTAGAACGATGTGCGCTTAGAGGGTGGAGGGCGGCGCACAGAGGCCAGGGAAGGCCCTGCCTCGGCAGAGTTGCCCCGCTAGTGACCAGAGGGAGCCTCCTGGGCTGACTGTGGCACAGCCTCAGGGACCAGCCCAGACATTCTCTACAGGGGGGGCTGCAAGGGCTGGGGCAAGGGTGGGCAGGAGGTTGTCAACTGGCCATGGTCACCACATCGCCACATCAGGGAGAGAGGACTAAAGCTTCCGTAGCCACCTCCGGCTCTGCCTGGGGCTGGAGTGCAGCCTGGAGCCCAACCTCTCCCCGGGTCTCCTCCAGTGTCTCTTCCCTACCCCGCCTCACCACGCCCCTCTACCAGGTGAGTTCTCACCTCCTCTCTCTCCACTCTGCCTGGCCCAGACTCGACCGCCAACCTTCTCCCTGCCCCTGGTGAGATTGTGCAGAACCCAACAGCATAGCACCTTTTGCAGAAGGCACCCGGCGCAGCCAGCACCTTGTTGGGCAGCTGGGGGCCTTGGGGAACCTGCTTTAATGAACAGAAGTCCGTTCCTAAACAGCGTATCCACATGCAAATGAGCACCTCCAGCAGCCTGGAAACACGCTGGTCTCTGATGGCTTCTATTTAAGCAAACACAATTTATAAATGCTGGGGTCTTTTTTTAGGAAACGAATGAAGGGGCTTCCCTTGATTTACAAATTCCAACTTGAAGAGCAAAGTTCTTCCTTCTGTGTCTAATACAACTCAATGCCCCGACATCCAGGCTTGGCCTAAAGTGATCTCTGAGGTCCGTGGGAGACCTTGGCCTAAGGTTCCCAGGGGAGGGACCTTTGATTTTTTGTTCACCGATGTGTCCAACTACCTACAACAGTGTCAGCCATGAAGTGATGTTCAATAAATATTGTTCACATAAATGAGTTCCTGGAGAACCCTCCTCCATTGCATGACACAGCCTTTCTTCAGACCTGAACAAAGTTAAGCTTATAGGACACTAGAGGTGGACTCTTGATCTGTGATTATTTATCCTCTGCCCTTTTTTTCCAGCTGGGGAAGCTCTGAGGGACTAAGTAACTTGTCCCAGGTACAGTGCAGGCCAGAGGCAGGAGCAGGACCAGAACCTCCAGCTTCCAGCTTCCAGCCCCAATCTCTCTAGTCCCTGCTGCCTTCCAGCACCAGCCTGATCCCCATCGGAGTGGTGATACAGGCAGCAGGGCCCAGCAGAGAGCCCACAGAAAGACTGGAAAGCACCGGAACTCTGTGCACCCCTGTTCTACGGCCAAGGAAACAGGCTCGCAGAGGTGGGTCTTGCCCTAGGTCAAATTTTGAGGGGGCTATTGTTTGTTTTGGTTTGGTTTTTAAGACGGAGTCTCGCTCTGTAGCCCAGCCTGGACTGCAGTGGCACGATCTCGGCTCACTGCAACCGCTGCCTCCTGGGTTCAAACAGTTCTCCTGCCTCAACCTCCTGAGTAGCTGGGACTACAGGTGCATGCCACCACACCCAGCTAATTTATGTATTTTTAGTAGAGACAGGGTTTCACCATGTTGGCCAGGCTGGTCTCGAACTCATGACCTCAAGTGATCTGCCTGCTTCACAGTGTTAGGATTACAGGCGTGAGTCACTGTGCCCAGCCACAAGGGGCCTGCTTCCCAGGCTCTTAGGCATCAACGTGCAGCCTAGGAGTCAGGGCAAAGCACCCCCACCTTTGGTCCTCTTGGGGGTAGTAGTGCTTGGGCCCCTTGTATCTAACAAGGCCACTTTATCAGAGGACAGGGACCCCACTAAGCAAGGGAGGCTGCTTCTGTTGGGTCCTAATTCCTGGACCTTCTACTGCCCTCATCCCATCCCATCAGCTTCCAGACAACCTAAGGGAGCCAGCCCCACAGCACTCGCATTGACTCCCTGAAACCTCCTATGCCCCTGCACCTGGGCTTCCAGATCACCTTCCCCACCCACTGGCTTCCTCCAGGATTTCAATGACTGTGGCTTCACTTGCTTAATAGGAAAGAAATGTAGTTGGGCAATGTGCCCTCAAGGTTTTACTTCTACCTAGAAACAAGCCTAGGGCAGTAGCTGGAAAAACTGGGGTATTTAGCCTGCCCTAGAGAATACCAGAGCCAAGGAGCCCATGTCCTGGGAGGACTGCATAGGGAAGCAGTTTAGAAACTGGGGGTTAGAGGTCAGGTACGGTAGCTCACGCCTGTAATCCCAGCACTTTGGGAGGCCGAAGTGGGTGGATCACGAGGTCAAGAGATTGAGACCATCCTGGCCAACATGGTGAAACCCTGTCTCTACTAAAATTACAAAAATTAGCCAGGTGTGGTGGCTCACGCCTGTAATCCCAGCTACTTGGGAGGCTGAGGCAAGAGAATCACTTGAACCCGGGAGGCAGAGGCTGCAGTGAGCTGAGATTGCACCAACTGCACACCAGCATTATGACAGAGCAAGACTCCATCTCAAAAAAAAAAAAAAAAAAAAAAGAAAGAAGCTGGGGGTTAGGAGAGCAGGTCCTGAAGTCAGCCCAAATGTAATCCCTCCTCTTCTTTAACCAACTGAGTGACTTTCAAAAGACACACTACCTCTCAGAGACTGTTTCCTTGCCTAGAAAATGGAATAATAAATAGAGCATACATTGTTAAGTTGTTGTGATCATGAGAGCTTACCTTGTTTGAGCATTTGTTATCAAACCAAACTTGGGCCCATCTGCCAGGCACAGCAAAGCCCAATACTGCCATCAGGATTTGCAGCATAGGAAAGTGAGGCTTCACTGCAGGATGCCAAGCAAGGAGAATGGGGCAGCTCACTCTTGAGGCCTGATGGCTCACAGAAAAGGGATTCTAAAGGTGAGGAGGCAGGTATATGACTCTACAGGCAACGTCATCAGTCAGTCCATGAAGGCTATACATTGATTTGACCTAAAAAGGCTGGACACCTTGAAGCGGGAGAGGAAGGGTAGGTGGATTCAAAGATATTCTGATTTGTGATTGGCTGAGGAGGCTAAAAATTTGGGGGTCAGTAGAAAGGAATGTGGAGCTCTGGCATGTGGATGTGACTTCCTCCAGGACCTTCAGGAAGAACTTTAGAACAAAGAATGGTGCTCAGCGTTCAGTCCTCGATTCCTCCTTACCTAGGTCTATGTGCCAGCAGTCGGCCTTTCTCATTTAGTCAGGGTCTGGGTTTCTGAAAAACAACTCAGAGACATATGTTAAGATGCCATATTTAGTTTCTAGAAGGAACCATCATTTTGTGACTCTGTCTTCCTTGGCGATTGTTTTAAGCTACTGTTAGCTTCTTGCTTAGCAGGTTGCTCACTGACTTCTCAATGCTAGCTAGGTGCCTGGAATTCCCCTTGAAGGAACTCAAGATTTTTCTTTATTTTCATGCCTGGGGGCTGGTGCCCCACAGGTCCCTAAGAGGAGCCTGTGGGGCACCAGCTATATAGCAACCACTATTCTCAACACTTTACATCCACTCATTCATTTAATTTGCATGACAAGCTTATGAGGTAGGTATTATTTCCTTGTTTAACTGATGAGGAGAATAAGACACAGAGAGGTTCAGTGACTTGCCCAAGGTCACATAGCTAGTAAGTACCTTTCTTCTAATGGATAGAACAGACCTGGCATACTGTAATTATTAAATATTGTTACAGCTATCATGAAGACCTGGCTTTCCTTGTGCCAGACCAAAGAGCAAAAGGAGCTTGGCCTCTGCAGGATCAAGGAAGCAATAAAGGTGTATGTCAGGGAAAGTGCACTGAGGCAGGGAGGCAGGGGCATGAGCTGGTGCTGATGCTTTTGGTGTGGGGGGGGTGGTGGCAGGGGTGGGGGGGGGCACTGAGGTGCAACCCCAGGCAGGCATTTGCATCCACTGATTTACATAGACCTAAGAAGTCTACTGGGAGAAGGACTTGAACTTAAACCACATATGATCATTTCCTGCAGGACTCCAGGGCCCTGACAGAGATGGGAACACTCTCCTGATGGCCCAGAGGGCAAACCCAGCCGGGCAGAGTGCCTGTGGGAGCGTGAGTCATGGCCAATGAGCGGGAGGAGAGCAGCGCCCATCTGGCCACTCTGGGAGCAGTGTGTGCTGTGCCCTGGGGCAGGAAGCCGGCACAGACTGATTCATGATACGTATACCTCAAAATCTGTCACCTAACTATGGGTCCTCTAACTGGAGAGGAGTACCCCTCACTTTGTGAGGGAGGGCCAGAGATGGCGGGGGAGGGTTTCACTTGCCATATGACTGGCAGTGGGGACAGCAGCAAATTCCTGGCACAATGAGTTCTGAGGTGACTGCAGTGGTGGCCGTGGCAGTGAAAGTCTGGCAGGACTGTGGCTCAGTCAGCTATCCCTGTGAGCACCAAGCCACATAAAGTACTGCTGGAAATCCCCCACACACTGAAGCAAGGAAAGTCTGCAGAGACTCGAACTTCCAGAGGAAGGCTCAGGTGTTTTGCTAAGGCCTGAGACCCATGTGGGTCACACAAGGAAGAACTTGCTAGCTTCTGGGTGTAACAACAAACCACAAAACCTGATCTGGGATGAGTCCCCATCCCTGGAAGGATGCATGTGGAGCTTAACCACTCTCTCCTGGGTTGCTGCAGAGGGGCTTCCTGTCCTGTCTGGAGAGGCATGAGAGGAGCCTCCCTGCTTCATCCTTTCTTCTCCCTATTTGCTTTCTCCTCTCTCCTTCTCCCATACCCAGGTATGCAGAATTCCCACCCAACGCTCTTCTCTCCTGGAGGTTCATTGCCCACCCTTCATCAGCCCCCCATATGTCCACAGAGCAGAAAGAGATGACAGTAAAAACAGCTCATACTAACTGGGCACAGTGGCTCATGACTGTAATCCCAGCAGTTTGGGAGGCTGAGGTGGGTGGATCACCTGAGGTCAGGAGTTCAAGATCAGCCCGGCCAACATGGTGAAATCCCATCTCTACTAAAAATGCAAAAATTAGCCAGGTGTGGTGGCAGGTGCCTATAATACCAGCTACTTGGGAGGCTGAGGCAGGAGAATCTCTTGAATCCTGGGGGTGGAGGTTGCAGCAAGCTGAGATTGTGCCACTTCACTTTAGCCTGGGCGAAAGAGGGAAACTCTGTCTCAAAAGAAAAAAAAAATAGCTCATACTTATATAGGGGTTTCTATGTGTCCACAACTTTGCAGAGACTGACCCAGTCATAGCCTCATGAGGTGAGCCAGCTATTGTTATCCCCATTTTACAGATGGGAAAACTGAGGCCTAGAGAGACTGAGTATACTACTCAGCATCACAGTGCTTGGAAGTGCTGGCACCAGGATCAGTGGCCTAGTGGCCTGGCCCCAGGTCCCCACACTCAGCCCCCATTCTAGGCTGCCTACCGCCATAAAGAGTGATGCGCCGGTGGGTTCTTCAGGGCTGGGCTGAAGCCCAGAGACCTGGGTGGAGCCCAGCCCAGGGGGGGCCTCAGGAATGCCCTGTTGGGGCCAAAAAGGCCCCTACTGTCCTGGCTGGGCACCCTCCCGCTGTGGAACAGAGGTCTGAGCCCTGTCTTCTGGGAGGAGTGACAGGGAGCTCCACCCTCAGGAGGAGGTGGAAATGAGGCTGGTGGGCTTTCCTCCAGTTACCCGGGCAGCCAGGATCCTCAGCTGCCAGGGCTCTGGGAACCGGTTTCTTCCTGTGCTGTGATTCCTGCAGCTGCCTGCTCAAAACCCCTCCGAGTGGACTGAGCCCTGGGTCTTGTTGAGGACAGTGAAGAAAGCAAAAGTTGTAGAAACAGATGGTTTCTCAAGCTGCAACCTGGAAGGGAGGGGGAGGACCGTCTAGGACCAGAGCAGGTGACAGTGGCTCCGCAGAGGTGCGGCCGAGCCCTGGGGCTTGTATTCACTCCTCACTCCTGGGCTCCTGCCCTCACCAAGGCTGGGGGGAGTCTCAGAGCTGGCCTCTCCCTCTCCCCCTCCCCAGCAGCCCCTCCCCAATCTCCACTCCTCTCCACTGCCCCAGACCGATTGTTCCAGAACACGTTCTCACCATGCCTTGACCCTGGTACTAGCCTCTGGTGGCTCCTTAGCCCCCGAGGGCAGTGCCCCAGCCTCTCAGCCTGGCCTCATCTCCCGCCCCTTGTCCCCTGCCAGCCTCCCTGGTCTCCTTCACCTCACACCACTCCTCATTCCCCCCAAGGGTATCTAATCACCGACTTAGCTTTGACCGCCCTTCCACGCCTCCACAGGAGCTCAGGGGAGTCGTTCAGAGCCCCAGTCCATGGCCCCTTCTTCCACGCAGTCCACTCTATTCCCCTTTCTTGCTCTGTTGAGCTCCCAGGAAATAACATAAAAATAATAGAAGCTGGGCACGGCGGCTCATGCCTATAATACCAACACTCTGGGAGGCCGAGGTGAGAGAACTGAGTGAGATCAGGAGTTGAAGACTGGCCTGGGCAACATAGGGAGAACCCCCTTTCTAAAACAAACCACACCACACACACACACACACACACACACACACACACACACACACACACACACCAGTTATCTGGGCATGGCGCACACCTATAGTCCTAGCTACTCAGCAGGCTGAGCCAGGAGGATCGCTTTAGTCCAGGAGTTTGAGGCTGCAGTGAGCCTCAGTGATTACACCACTGCACTCCAACCTGGGTGACAGAGTGTGAGCCTGCCTCCAACAAAATAAAAATAACAGCAAACACTTCTATAGCACATACTAGGTGCCAATATTAGTCCAAGAGCTTGAGGTAGTTACTATATCATCCTTGTTTTACAGTTTAGAAGACTGAGCACAGAGAGGTTAAGTAATGTGCCGAAGGTCACATAGCTAGTCATGAGTGGAGCCGATATTCAAATGCAGACAGCCTGGCTCCAGGCTTATTTTATTCCTGCAATGGGTATAAAACAGCCATTATTGTACATCCATAGGTTTAGGTGTCAGTGAGAGGCTCTATTTCCTATGTCTACATTACTGCTCACCCCTTTGCCTGAGATGGGCTCAAATCCCACGGTTGGCTGATGACCCTGGACGTGGGGAGACTCCACTCCTGGAGCCCAGGGCTGGGCTTCCTCGCTCAGAACATCCTGTGCAGTGCAGACCCTGCCACAGACACCATCTCCGGCCTCCCTGCCTCCCTTCCAGCACCTGTCTTCTCAGGCCATTTCCCACATGCCTCTGAAGTTGTGTCTCCCCTGCCTGGCAAAGACCCCAATGTTGGACCTGACAGTTTCCAAATCAGTGCAACGTCCCCAGCAGAAAGGCTGGTCTTGTGACTTACCCCAGGACAGTTCTTCCCCCTCCAAATGTCTTCACTTTCCCACCCCAACCTTCCCTCCATGCTCAGCCCCAGAGAAGAGTGAGGTTGGACCCCCAAGGCTCCAAGCATCCCCAGAGCTTCACCTGAAGGGCCACACAGAGTCCGAGTTAAAACCTACTGTCCTGGTATAGTTCACGGTCCAACTACGACAACCCCAGACTTCTAATCTTAACATCACTTAGAAAGTCCTGGCTAATATTAGTCATAAAACCACTGTGTCTGTATTAGCACTATTAAAGGCCAGGCTCTCTTAGGCAAACAAAAGATAATGTACCTAGGGCCTGGTGCAGGAAAGATGCCATTAAACTCTCGTCTCCCTTCCTTCCTTCCACAAATACATATTAAGCACTTGCTGTGGGCCAAGGCCTAAGCAGGATGCTGGGGAAAAGGCTGAAAGATAGCACAGGCATCTTCATAGAGCTAACGGTGTTAATGAGGGAGGCAGGCGGGAAGACCCATTCATAGCCTGTGGTTTGGGTGTGCCAGCAAGCCAGGGAGTAGGAGAACATGGCTCCTCTCCGGGAGGGGTTGACAAGGCTCTTTACCTGTGTGAGGGATGGGGAGAGAGAGTCAGGGAGAGCACTGTGGGCCAGGCTGAGGAGCTCAGACTCCGTCAAGATGCTGAAGGGTTCCACACAGGGGAGTAGCATGGTGAGGCTGGGTGTCAGTGGGATTATTCTGACGGAAGAGGACAAGGGGTGAGGCTGCAGGCAGAGACCAAGGAGAACAATGAAAATGAATGGGAGAAAGGTGGTAGAGATCTCTCTCAGGAAAGCAGCAGTGGGGATGGGGAGAAGTGTTGCTTCGAGCCAGATTTAGGAGGTAACAATGACAGCTTCCTCGTACTAAGTGGCGACTGTACTGGGTGTTTGGTCTTTGTGCTTTACGTGTGTCATCCCCAGTCCTTACAGAAATCCTTCAAGGGAGGTTCTATTAGTCACAGCCTGGCAGAAAACAGATGGCACCCTCAAACTGAGTACCATGAGAAGAGTTTCATCAAGGGATTATTTTCACAGGTATGACCAGGGTTGAGAAGAACTATCAAGAGTGGTGTCGGCCGGGTAATCGCAGCACTTTGGGAGGCTGAGGCAGGCCAATCACAAGGTCAGGAGTTCGAGACCAGCCTGGCCAACATGGTGAAACCCCATCTCTAATAAAAATACAAAAAAAAAAAAAACTTAGCTGGGCATGGTAGTAGGCGCCTGTAGTCCTGGCTATTCGGGAGGCTGAGGCAGGAGAATCTTTTGGACCTGGGACATGAAGATTGCAGTAAGCCGAGGTCATGCCACTGAGCTCCAGCTGGGGCAACAGAGTGAGCCTCTGTCTTTTAAAAAAAAAAAAAAAAAAAAAAAAGAGTGGTGTCATGCCCTGGAGCTAGGAACAGTGAGTAGTCATTACCACTGCGAGGCCAAAAAGCAGGTAGTGGGGAGAAAGGTGAGTCTGCAGGGAAGGAGAGGTGGGAGGACAGCAGCAATAATGACGTGAAGGCTGTCCCTGCGGTCGGCCTCCCAGGGCACAGGGCAGGGTGGGGAATGGGCGTCCTGGCGGGCCCAGCACATGGCAAGGCCACAGGGCTTGGGGGTTAAACGTGAGGGTGGTAAGAGGCAGAGTCAGAGTGTCCCGGGTTTCTGGCACGGGCACTGGTGGCAGATGGTGGCCTGATGCTCTGAGATAGAGCCCAAGAGAAAGGTGGGCAAGCTGTCTGTGAGGAAAGGCCCTGATCCTGCCTGAGGCTGCCGCTCGGCCCTTGCTGGCTCTGCTATCCTGGGGATGGCCTCATCTTGCCCTGGTCTCTCTATTTCTAAGACACAGCACTTACCAGCTACATGAGAGGGCCTCCTCATGTCTCCCCACCCCGACCCCCACTCTCATCTTTCTTGCTGAAGGCCACTGGTAGCTCTGTGGTGGCAGAGGATTTGGATCCAGGACTGTGGGACTCTGCAGCCTGTGCCTTCTACCCCCACCCTGGGATGCAGGACGGGCAGGAGCAGCATCCAGACTCCCAGAGCAGGAGGCCAGACAGTGCAAGGGCAGTGCAAGCCAGGCACATGGCCCCTGGCAGCCCCTTCCTCCACAGGGCAACATCTGGGGAGCATGAGCTATCTGGAGACATTAGGTACAGGAAGGCCCGAGTTCCAGAGTCAGACAGAATTAAGTTGGGCAGGCATGAAATTGTGAAATTTTATACATTTAAGATGTGCAAAATAATGGACCTTTATTTTCTATAATTCATTTCATCTTGCTCTTGAGCTCATATTCCCACAGATGACTGGGAAGGGAGTAGGGGAAATACTTGAACTTACCAATTAAAGACAGCTCAGCCTTTTCTAGCTTAAAACAGTCTCTTTCAGGTTAACTCAACATCTTTTGCATAAATACTCGGTCTTTCAAAATTCAAACTCTCTATCAGACTGTTTCTCTCTCCTTTCAATATATCTTCATTTGACTTCCTTCTTCCTAAAATGGCAGCTGAATGGAGGGGGAGCTCACACTTCTCATGGCTGCAGAGGGAAAGGCATGCGGCCTACTGATGCCCTTCTGGCTTCACTGGTGTGGGAAGTAGAAAAGTTCCTTTTTAAAGTTTCCTTTCTTGTTAAAAAAGAAATGTGCTAATAACTCTTTGTTAAGCCTTATCCTATGTAGCTGTTAGGTATGCCATGCTTATAGGCACCTAGTACATTCTATGTTCTTGTACTTCAACCAAGATATCTGTGCTGGACATGCTCACAGGCATATCCCAGCTCTCCATTGCTTTGACCTGTTTAGAAAAATTTTAAGTTGTTAGCCAATTGCATTTTAGTTTAGATTGTGAGGTCTGACTCCAGCCAACATAGATCAGACACAGCAGTAAGGACGACCCCAAATGCGTAAGGAATAAATTTGTCTCTTTTCCTTTTTCACTGTTCTCCCGTGACAAAATGACTAGTGAGAGTACCTTCCTGCAGTCCAGGAAGTAAAAACTGTGTTGCTGAAAGATCCTTTGTCTCAGTGCTGATTTCTCTTTGGGGCACCGAGCATCTATTTCCAACAACTGGTCTCAGACAGTGCCTCCGACCATCTCCGACTTCTCTGGAACTGCTGAGTCAGTTTTCTGGAATTGGCATCCCTGGGGTGGCCTTGGCCAGTGATCAAGGGCTGGAGTGAAAGCCCAGCTCCCTTGCCCCGAGTCGAGACAATCAGGAAGCATGATCTTGACCCAGAGCTCCCCATGCTCTGGATCAGACTGACAGCACCTTCGAGGGGACTGAAATTGTCTGGAGTTCTCCCTCCACCACACTCCTCCCACCCCACACCAGCTTGGCTTCTTCCCCTTCTCTAGCCTTCATCCACTCCTTATAGATTTCTCCTGGGAAACCCTCCTTCAACAATCATGTGCCTCCTCATCTCAGGTCTGTTTCTGAGGGCCCTGCCCTGAGACAAGCAAGGCCTCACAGAGCTGAGATCATACCCAGGTTAGGCCAAGGGGATCAGCTGTTTCTTGAGAGCCCATTGTGTGCGTTGCACTTCGTATGCCTCATCTCACTTCATCCCCAAAATGGCACTGCTTGATGGGACACATTAGTATTCCCATTTTACAGATAAGGAAACTGAAGCTTAGGACAGCCATGTGATTCACTGCTGAAGGCCACTGGTAGCTCTGTGGTGGCAGAGGATTTGGATCCAGGACTGTGGGACTCTGCAGCCTGTGCCTTCTACCCCCACCCCGGGATGCAGGACGGGCAGGAGCAGCATCCAGACTCCCAGAGCAGGAGGCCAGACAGTGCAAGGGCAGAGCAAGAGTCACTATGGAGAAACTGTGGGAAGAGCCACACAGAAAGAGCTCACCGTGCACCCAAGATGGAGAGGCAGACCCGAGCCAACACACGAGGCTGGGAATGGGCTGCGCTGAGCCGGCTGAGGCTGCAAGAACGGAGAAGCATCAGATGCTTCCGCTCTGCTGCCCAACACCAACAACCCCCCGCCCCGGGGCACACAACAGGGAAGCTCAGCAGGTGACAGCTCACATCTCACCTTCCCGTGCAGGGACTTTGGTCTCCCCATGCCACTGTCCTGGTGCCGGCCACCCTCATCTTGCACTAGAAGGCTCTGAGAAAGGCTCTGGCCTTCAGGGAGAGAGGGACAGGCGGAACAGTGGGGGTCAGAAAGGGGAAAGAAAAGATAGGAGTGGCCAGGCCCATCACAGAGGAACCTGCACCAGAGTGAGGGACAGGGTTTGCAGCTAAGCGGCAGGTGTGGGCTGGTGTGTGCCTGTGGGCAGGGAGGGAAGAGATGGGGGAAGCTGAAGAATCACTGTCCTTTAGTGATGGCACGTGATGCCCACGCTGCAGCAACAGACAGAAGTGACTGGGACCTTCAGTTTCAAGGCCTTCCGCAGGGTCACCAGCCCCCAGTATCCCTTGCTGAAGGAAACAGTTGGGATAGAAGAGAGCCCTGGAACAATGACAGGGATAAGAAATCTGGAACTCCAGGCTGGAAACAAGGGAGGAAACCCCAGGTGTTCCCTAAGGGGGAGCGGACCCTGGGGATGGCTTGCCTCGTCCTGTCCTCCTCTCCTGGGGTCCCCAGATGGGACAACTCAATACCCCTTAAATGAAGAGTCCCAGCACCCTGACATACCCATAACCTCCAACTCTGCCATCATCCAGGACAAAACACCTTCCCCCTGAAACCAAATGCCAATTCTATTCCCTAGTCCTGACTCCTCTCCTAAATCCAGCTGGAAGCCTCATTTGACCCCTGACCTGAATCTGGCCTTACCCAAAAACCCACTCTGACTGGCCTCAAACCAAAGCATACACCTTAGCTGCCCCTACCCCTACTTTTAATGTCTCCCCACACTGCGAGCTGGGTCCTGACTCCAGTCCACACTTACTGTAGCATATATGTGTCCAGGGCTATGGCTTCATCAGGACCTGGTGGCCATCAGCCTCTGTCCGCCCCGCCATGAGGGCCACAGGGGCCATGAGGGCCACATTCAGAGCAGCTGGAGCTCTGAATGGTTCTGGCTGTCCCTGCACGGGTGATGGATGAGCTCTGGTGTTATCAGCACCCTAGGAGGTAGTCACCAATTTCCCTGCCTGTCACTTCACCATAATTTCTAAAGCACAAGAGGCTGATTCCATCTCTTGACACCATTTGACTCTGTTCCCTGCCCTGGCGGGCTTCCCTGGGGCAGGCCCCAGCAGGGCTGCTGGGTGTGGGAGCGTCATCCGGAGGCTGACAGGCACGCTTCAGCACTTACATGTTCTGCTGCTGTCTTAAAAGATGGATGCCAAGGCCGGGTGTGGTGGCTCACGCCTGTAATCCTAGCACTTTGGGAGGCAGAGGCAGGTGGATTACCTGAGGTCAGGAGTTTGAGGCTAGCCTGACCAACATGGAGGAACCCCATCTCTACTAAAAATACAAAATTAGCTGAATGTGGTGGCACATGCCTGTGATCCCAGCTACTCAGGAGGCTGAGGTGGGAGAATTGCTTGGACCCAGGAGGTGGAGGTTGCAGTGAGCCGAGATCACACCACTGCACTCCAGCCTGGGCAACAGAGTGAGACTCCATCTCAAAAAAAAAAACAACAAAAAGAAAAAAGACAGATGCCACATCTGGTCCACTCCACCTCGGCCTCATCATTCTTGGCTCATCCAAGACTTGGATACCACCATGAGCTCCTCCGTCACCTTGGAGCTTAAGGAGGAAGGTGAGACACATACCATGAGGGTTCCTCACCCAGGGGCCATGCCTTCAGCCTCTCTGGAAAATGACAGAAATCCTAAAATCCTCAGAAGTGCTTAGGGATGGAGGACTGAGACCTTCCCAAATGGGCAGGAGGGTACCAGCAGGGCCTGATGTGGCCTGTCCCATCACCTTCCCCACTGCAAATGTCCCAACAAATGAGCACAAGCTGTCTCTACTGCCATCAAAGCATCCCCTGAGCAGTGGGCAAAGCTGGCAGGTGGTGGCTATGTGGCCCATTTTAGAGCTGGGTACTGGTTTCGGGGTAAAGGGGTTTAGAAATAAGCTAGCAGGTACCAGGGCGGTGGGATGCTGTGGCCAGAGCCTAGCAGGATGACCCCCAGGTAACTGAAAAGATTGACAGTACAGCGCGCCTGGAAGACTGATGCTACCACGGACAGAGCTCTAGGGTTTCGACCCAGAACTCAGAGGCGGAACCTGCCTAGAGGAGAGCGTTCCCCAGGCCTGTGGTATTGCCTGGGGGTGGCAGCCCCAAGGGGCACAGTGAGCGTTAGAGCCTCCTCAACCCCAAGGTCCACAGCCTCAGGACATGCCCTCCTAGGGGCCAGCACCTGGGGAGACCAGGTGATCCAGGGTGGCATAATGGAGAGGGCAGCAGGGGTGTCAATCAGGACATTTTAGTCCAATATCAGAGAAAACTTCCAACCATCACAGCATCCAATGTAAAAGAAATTCTAAAAAGAAGACATCACATCAAGTCTCTGATTGTTTGTGGGCTTTGAAGACTGCCTGTAAAACTGCCTCGGTAATTAAGTAGAATGACTCCATTTTGCCACATAAGTATGGTTATGGCTCCTGGGTGGCTGCAATTAATATAAAAGCAGATTAAGGAAGCCATCATCAAGGCATAATGAGTTTTTAAATATTAATTAATATGTTAATAACCATTCTAGGTTAAGGGTGAGGTTTTGGTGCTGCTAGATTATTTCTGACAGAGACCCAGGGATGCCTGCATCCTGCCCCCCACACCACCACCCTTCTTGTGGGGTTCCAGAGGGAACAACAGCAGAACGGAAATCAGAACCCAGGCTCATGAGCATCTGTGCTGCATGGGCACCCGTGGCCCCGGCACTCAGAGCTCCTAGCGGACGGGAACATGATGCAGCGGCTTGAGGTCCTCAGCGGGCCCTTTCACTCACTAGATCTACCTGTAGCATCAGGACATCCAGCTGGGCCTGGAGGAAAGAGAGAAACCCCATGAGAGCTTCTGAGCCCACATCTCCTCCCAGGCCATGGAAGCAGAAGGGATGAGAGGAGAGGAGCAGAGGAGGGGTGACCTCAGGACCCCGGGCTCACGCCATGCTCGGGTCAGCAAGATGCCACGAACCTGAGTTGGTGCCGGCCAAGGCTGTGAGCACACCCAGTCTATAGCTTGGGTTCTGAGCAGCAGCTTGGCAAAGCCCTCCTTTGAAGGAAGCTGGGAGAACTGTGGTCAAAGGACGCTGTAGCACAGGAAGGGGGAGAGAAGCATGTCCTTCCCTAGTCACCCGGTTTTGTCTCTCTTGACTTTCTGATCTGTCTCGCAAGGGCATAGCTGCCTCCCTTGGGGGACAATCAGCAGCCCGTTCATGCAGCTCCATTTCTAGTTCCAGATACCCACTAGAGCAGCTGCAGCCCTCAAGGCCGCTGAAACTGGTTAGAACAGGACATTAATGGACTCCAAGGCCACCTACACTTTTAAGCCAAAAAATCTACCAGCACCCCCTCCTCTTTCCCCACCTTAAGTGACAGCCAGTCCATATCTAAAATTCTCCCTTCCCTCTTGTTTTTCGGCTGTCTCAAATAGAAGGGGTCTTCCTCAGAGGAGGCCTGGGCAAGCGTGGGGTACCTTTTTTACCCTTGCAGCCTGGATGGAATTCTTCTGGAGTCATTTTCAAGGTTGTTTTGCACTAACTCACTCTCTCATCTGTGCCATTCTTCCTAAAACTGCAAATAAAACATCAGCCACAGCCCAAAATCCAGGCCATTTGGAACCAAATGTGACCACCATTGCAGTGGCATTCCCCGCGTGGGATGAAGGTCTGAAATGGCTATTGGCAGCCATGGGCCACAGCCGGGTGGTTAGAGCCTGGGGACGAGGGTTGGGTTTCAGTGCCATCTCTGGCCCTGTGTGACATTCATCAAATCAGTTTCCCCTTCTGCAGACTGGGCATGATTGTCCTGCCCTGCTTGCTTCGCAGAGCCATGGAGATAAACGGAGAGGAAGGACTTTGCAAACTGTGACATGAGCCGCCAAGATGAGGACGCTGTGCCACCGCATCTCCTCCTCCCCTCCTTGCCCTTTCTCCACATGAAACAGCCCCAGGGACAAGGTGGCATCAGTTAGGAGAAATCCCTGCTAGGCCCAGCCAGAACTGCCTCCCAGAATCCTCCCAGCCCTGCCCCACCTCTGCTCTCACCCTCATCTCCCTTCCTCATTCCTCCTCATCCTGTTTCCCCAGATAAAATATCCTAAGGTACAGACCTAAGGGCATCCAGGTGTCCTAGTCTGAAGGCAGGTGCTCATACTCAGAGCTAGAAGTCTAATTCTCAGCAGACCAACACTCCAGAGCACATATCTGCAAAACCTCACACACACACACATCCCTCAGTCACCCCATATCATGCTCAGCCCCACCCAGCTCAGGCACAGGTCTAAGAAGCAACTGGGGAGGTGGCTTGAACATCCTCTCCAGAAACCTACCCAGAAACCATCCAGGTACACTTCCGCCCAGGGGCATGAAGAAAGTCCAGAATGCTGTTGAACACAGAGCTGCCACCTTCTGTTCAGATGGTTTCAAACTTGCAGGGACAAAGGGCTGAGCTCCCTGAGGAACAGCAGCTGAGGATGGGGAAGCCAGAGGAGTGCTGCAAGACTCAAAGGCAAGCCCACATCAATTAGGCTCTGATTAGAGGAGGGGCCAGGTGGGTTGCTGGCTGGGCGCCGGCCCCTCGCGGCTAAAGCCAAGCTTTGGTCATTGGAAGCCCAGCCTGGCAGGGCTGGGCACAGACTTCATGCCGAGAGAGGAGCCAGCCGGGCGCCGCCTGAATGCTTCTGTTTCTGATCTCTTCTTGCAGAAAAAAAAAGCAAAGCTGCTGGAGCTGCCCGGCCTCCAGCCTCCAGGAGGAGAGGAACGGCGGGTTCAAGCAGCGGCTGCTGCCTGCTAATTGTGGCTTCTGAGGCTTGAACGAGGGCTGCAGAGGCAGGTGTGAGGGTGGGGCTCTTCCCACCAACTTTCCCACAGAGACCCTTCCCACACTGCCCTCACCGGGTAGTTAGTACTCTGAGGCCTGGAGGGTGCCGGAGAAGATTCTGAAAGGTTTTGGCCTCAAAGTTCTACTCCAAGTTGGGCAGGCCACATGCATTGAGTACGGGGTGACTGAACCGCAGAGGTGAATATGGCGCACGTGACTGTTGTGCATAGAATGTGGCTGGTGTGACTGAGGAATCAAATTTGTCATTTTATGTATTTCAATAGCCACATGGGGTTAGCAGCTACAGTACTGGATGCTATAGGCTGAAGTGAGGAGATGATGCCCAGATTCCCTGCTGGGTGGCACACCTGTTACCCAGCTGGGTGAGACCTGGAGGAATGACCTGGCTGTCCTCTGACCCAGTCCTCTCCCTCTACAAAAGCAGGGCATACCTTCCTCTCCTTGTCCAGCCTGAGCAGCAGCCCCGGGCTGGCCTTCCAGGTGCAGTCAGGGATTGCGGCCAGCAGCACCGCCTCTGGGGCCAGGCGGACTGGCTTTCAAATCCTGCTCTGCCACTTACCAACAGGCCACTAAGCTTTTCTGAACCTCCATTTCCTCATCTGTAAAATGGGGATAATAAATATCCACTGAGGGTTACTGTGAGGGTTGAACGAATGAGTACACTAGGCCCTTAGACCAGTGCCCAAATGGTAGCTTTTGTTGCTGTTGCCATCATCATCACCACCATCAGCAGCAGCAGCTGGCATGCAACAAACAGTAGCCGCATGGAGGAGTGCTGGCAAGTCTATTCTGCGGGGGGACTGCAGACCTGACACATGCCGTTTGAGTCAGGAGCTTCCCCTTGAGTAACAGAGTAAAGGCCAACAGGAAAGAAACCAAACGCCATTCCACCCCATCACGGGTGTTTCAGGGGTGGGGACCTGGGGGCGGAGGAGTACACCTTGCTAGCTGAGGAAGTATATCCTTTCAGAGCATGGATTCGGGTCTTACAGTGGCTGAAAATTGGGTGGGACTTGTGGGAGGTGTGCAGGAATCTGTGCGTTAGTTACGGGCATGAAACTCACCCCAGTGGGAACAGAAACAGGGAAATCCACCCAGAGGCATCCACGTCCAGCTTTGACTGTGAGCCTGGAGCTCTTCCTGCCCACGGCTGTCCTGCGAGACCTGGGTGGCACTGGGCCTTAAGGGAAGGGGCTGAGGAGGGGAAAAGAAGGAGTGGAGGCCTCACACTCCTCCAAAATGACTGGCTGATGGGGGACCCTGCCCTGGGAAGGAGGACGGATGCCTCGTCAGTCATCCTTTCCTGCTGACAGTGGCAAGGTTTTCCTGGGAGAGGTGGGTGGGATGTCAGGGAGATTTAAAGGCGACCCGTGGTGGGGGCACAGGGGACCTTAGGGCTGAGGGAGGCAGATTTGGAGCATGATGGCATCCAGAAGGAAGAAGTTCCTATAAAGGATCAAAGGCATCAGGGACATACCTGGGAGGCTCTGGAGAGCTCTGAACTTTCCCTCTGTCCATAGCAATTCCTGCCAGTCCCAGCAGGGGCATCTGAGGAGCCCAAAGACCCTCATCTCCGCTGGCTTTGGGAAACAGGGACACCAGCTGTCAGATAGCTGGACCGTGACTCATGACTCTGGGCAGTGGAGACTGTCTATGGAGGTCCAAGGCCCTTGGTGGGGCTGGGAGCACCCCGCGTGACCTGTGACGCCAGGGGAGCACTCTGGAGCTGACTGTGCAAGAGACAGAAGCCCGACTGCAAGTCGGCCCTGAGCTGGAGGAAGCCGTCCCTGAAGTGGGGCGGGACCCACACAGCTGGACTGCATTAAACAAAGGTGGAGGCGCTGCCCGGTAGTTGTGCTGCCTGAGGTTCTAGGTGCCCAGGCCTCAGCTGTCTCCTTCCTTCTCAGCCTGCCCTCCTCTCTCCTCCCAGCAGGGCTGTCATCAGACTCATTGGCTCCCAAGTTCTGAAATGAACTCTGCTCCAAGTAATTACAGCTCTTCAAGTTTCCCGTCCTCTGTTTAAAGAATTCGTCCTCTCGCCCTCAATGCCCCATCAGCTCCCTAATTAGCAGCGCGCGGTGCGATTACACATTCTCCGCAGCTCGCTGGGTCCGGCCCCCCTAATGAGTGTTTGTGGACAGCTGGGAGCCCGCCCGGCGGCCTGTGGAGCCAGGAGTCAGGGCCCAGGAGTGCGAGCTGTCAGCTCCGTGATGGGGCTGGAGCTGGTCGCAGCCCCCCGGGCCTCCAGGAGGAAAGGCCTTGAAATATAAATGAAGATGAATATTCATATTTGGTTCAATAAGTGCCAACTATTAATATACATGTCTGTCGGGAAGAGGAGGCAGTGCGGAGCCAATTGCGCCGGGCATAATTGGGCTCCTAATTCACAATTAGCCTTGAGCTCCGGGCCTATGCACAGCCAGAACCTGGGCTCAGAACCTCAGGAGGGGCAGGTGCCTGCGGCAGGGAAGTCCCTCAACTCCCCAAGGGTCCTCCTGCCCTCAGATGCCTCCCCACTAGGAAAAGGCTGGGGAAGAAGAGGAGGCCCACAATCCCCCTCCAGGAGTACCAGAGGAATTGCAGTCTTCATGCGCGCCCCAGGGTCACCTTTGAGCCATGCAAACTGCTCCTGAAATCTGTGGGGTGCTCTATATGGGGCCACCAGCTCAGAAGAGCTCATGCCCAGTGTGTCACCAGAGCCCCACATTAGGAAATGTCTGAAGAGGTATGAGAACTGAGGCCAGAAAACTGTAGGTTCTCAGCCCACCTTGGCCACTCTTCACTCTGAAGTTTGTTTGGTTTAACGGGGCCCTGCCTGTATGGCCAGAGTCCTTCTGGCCTCCTCCCCATCCAGGCTCCTGGTGTCACTGAGCCTCTTTTCCTAGCTTGGGCTCAAGGCAGTCCTCTCTTGCCAGATTCTGCCCACATGTCTTCCATTATGACACAGCTGCCACTGGACCTTCTCCTGCACCTCCCCTGCAAATCACTGACTGCCCGCAAGTGGCTGCGGAGCCAGGCTGAGCCCTGCCCTCTCCTGGGACAACAGGGAAGACCACACTGGAAGACGTCAGGGTTTGAGGACTGGCAGAGTCACAGCTTGGGGTGGGGGGGCATGTCTGAGCTCTGGAAATGAGCTAGGACCCTGCCCTGCTCACACCTGAGGAAGCTGCATTGACTCCCTTTGAGCCAATAGCGCAGTCCTGCTTCCAGCGCATTGGTGAGTGAGGGTGCTTTGCGCCCACGTGCTCAGCCCAGATCTGCTCCAACCAAGGGCAGGGGCCGAGGTCTGCCCTCCAGCCAAGGTCTAACATGTCAGGATGGGAAACGAGCACTCAGGATGCTGGCCTGGGATAGTAGTCTTACAGGCACTGCTACAGGGCACCTGGAGGGTGAAGAGATGGTTGTTGAGGTCATCCAGGTACCCTTCCACCAGAGGAATGACCAGGAACAGCTGGGACAGTGAGAGGGGGTGGGCGCTGCGACAAACCAGCCTGAAGGGGCTTCCACTGGCCAAATCTGGGGCAATCTGAACATCTTTTCTTTTTTTTTTTAAGACAGAGTTTCACCATATTGGCCAGGCTGGTCTTGAACTCTTGACCTCAGGTGATCCGCCTGCCTCAGCCTCCCAAAGAGCTGAGATTACAGGCATGAGCCACTGTGCCCAGCCCTCTGAACATCAAAATAAATAATGATAGTAGCAGTTTATAACCCATTTAAAGAAATAGGAAACCATGAATCCGTACTGACATAAATGAATAAATTGGAAATTTAATGAGGAATGCGATATTTACAGTCTCGTAATACCTTCGCACATAGTTATTAATTACAAAGGGAAAAAGAATAATTTTACAGTAGAGAGAAGGCTGGTACCACCTTCCTCACGTGACCAAAGTGAGCATCAGCAATGGGACTTTCAAAACCCTGTGCCTCCCGACAGAAGTGCAGACAAGCCCACAGTCACACACCTGCCCAACACGCACAGCCTGCGCTCAACCTTGAGAAACATTAGACAAACCCAGATTGAGGGACAGCCTGCTCAATACCGGCCTGTCATCTCACAGGTGATAAGGTCAGGCAAGATCAGGCCCTGTCCCAGATTGAGGGAGACGGAGGAAACATGACAACTGAGAGAGATGCATGACCCAAAAAACCAGGTCCTTTTGCTCTAAAGGACATTGCTGGGGCGATTGGTGCATCTGGAGTGGGACGAAGACTGAATGCAAGTTATGTGTCAGTGTTAATTTGCTGATGTGCTGTGCTGAAGGAGAAGGTGTGGAGGGAAATGCATGCTGAAGTGTTTGCTCAATGGGCCCATGTCCCCATGCCTCTATGTTTTCAAATGGCTCAGGGAAAAAAGTCATGTGTACAGGATTTGCTACTTTTCTGTAAAGTTGAGGTTATTTCAAAGTACATTTTTAAAGGACAGGAAGAGGTGCTGGTCTGAGCTGAGGCCCAACGCTGAGGAAAACAGAAACCCAGACCCCATGTCTTTTTTTTTTTTGAGACAGAGTCTTGCTCTGTCTCCCAGGCTGGAGTGCGGTGGCGTGATCTCAGCTCACTGCAACCTCTGCCTCCCGGGTACACACGATTCTCCTGCCTTAGGCGCCTGAGTAGCTGGGACTACAGGTGCGCGCCACCACGCCCAGCTAATTTTTGCATTTTTAGTAAAGATGGGGTTTCACCATGTTGATCAGGCTGGTCTTGAACTCCTAACCTCGTGATCCACCCGCCTCAGCCTCCCAAAGTGCTGGGATTACAGGTGTGAGCCACTGTGCCCAGCCAACCCCAAGTCTTAACGGCACAATGCTGGGTGGTCCGGGCAAGGCTTGCTGAGCAGAGACCCTCATGGGCCCTCAGTCACCTGCCTCCAGGTGGTGGGTTAGACAAGTGAGGATTTCTCTGGAGAGACCATGTAGAGCTGCTGTTCTCTCCTCCCCTCTCCCAGGGCTGAGACAGTACTGCCCAGCAATCAGAGAGAGGGGCTCTTGAGGGGATGTGGCCTGTGTTCCCTGAGTTTGGGGTAAAGGGCCTGACACCTTTCTGTGCAGCTGGCACAGGGGTGACCTAACAGAATTTGCATGGGCAAAGGGAAGTGTACCCCTTAGCAGCAAGGGAAAGTCCACGGAGCTCCAGCTTTCTTGGAGGAAAAGGACTTCCTGGTGGGGCACGGTGATTTCCAGAGGTGACCCCAATAGAAAGGGCATGCAGACACCTAGGGTGGTTGTGAGGATAGTTAGCTGATGTTCGAGTGCCCTGGGCCAGGCTGGCTCAGCACAAGCCTTGGTCTCCAGGACTCACCCCTGCACAAGAGGACTGCTCCAGGACCTCACACAGCCCCTGCCTCTTTGTTCCAGCCGGTTCCTGGCTGCTAAGATGAAGGTATCTGTAAAAGCTCTTGCTGCGACATGATGGTGGCACAGCACCTCCAACCCCACAGTTTAGAGCAACATTGATTTGCCTGTTCCCAGGCCTGCAGGTTGGCTGGGTGACTCCACTTCAGGATGCAGGTCAGCAAGGGCGGGCTGCAGGATCTTGTTGGGTTCAGGCCAGTTCCTCTGGCCGGCAGAAGGCACAGCTCCCGGGCCTGCACTTCCTCAACTCTAACCATCAGAGGATCACGAGAGGCTGAGCAGAAACCCAGAAGGCCTAGTCCCAGGTCCACACTGTCACTTCCATTGTCCATTGTCCAATACAAGTCATGGCATATATTAGTCTTTCATTGCTGCATTACAAATTACCATGAACTTGGTGGCTTAAAACAACGCCCATTTGTGAGTCCACAGTCTGTAGGTCAGAAGTCCAGCATGGTGTGATGGGCTCCTGCCCAGGCAGAAATCAAGCCGTTGCATTCTCATCTGGGGCTGGGGCTCCTCTTCCAGGCTCATTCTGCTATTGCGGCTGCAGGATTTTTCAGTCCCCTCGGAGTATGGACGACCCGTTTCCTGGTTGGCTGGCAGCCAGCATTGCTCCCAGCTTCTAGAGGCCGCCTGCACTCCTTGTCATGTGGCCCCTCCATCATCAAGCTAGCAATAGTGCAACAAATCCTTCTGGTGCTTTGACTCTTTGGCTTCCCTTTGTGTTGCTAATCAGGGAGCAGGCTCTGCTTTTAAGGGGCTCACTTGATTGTTTTAGATCCATGTGGATAATCTCTGTATCATAAGGTCAACTGACTTGGGACTTTACATCTGCAAAATCTCTCCACAGCAGTACCTAGATTAGTGTTTCATTGAATAACTAGGGATCAGGAATCTTGCGGTGAGGGGTCACCTTTACAATTCCACTTACCACACATGGCCAAGCCAAACATCTATGGCTGGGAAAATGTACACCTCCTCCAGAGAGGGGAGCGAAAGGTTCATGAACGATTGTCTCATCTAACAGTGTTCCTGGAAAGTCTGTTCATTCATCTATCCATCATCTAGCCCTGCACCTGGGCAGGGCCAGAGGGAAGGGGAGGGCTCCATGCTGTTCCCAGGAGGTTCTGTCACTGTCTTCTTCCCTAGATGGCCCTGGACAACCACCCTTTTTCCCAGAGACCCTCCTGAGCCTCCCTCCTGGCCCCCTGTCCTGCCTCACTTGGGCGGCTATCCAGCCTGCACCTCATCCCACAGCGAGCCTTTCCTGGGTAGCCACCAACCCATGCCTGACCAGACCCCCGCCTGCCCTCAGGTCTCCCAGGAGGCTGAGGCCCTGCCCTTCATCCCAGCCCCCGCCCACCTGCGCACTCTCCAGCATTTGCCCTCTCCACAGCCCCCACCAATCTCTGACTCTCAATGTGCCAGGCTCACCCCAACCTCCAGACCTTTCATGGCACTGTTCTCTCCTCCCTTCTGAGCTCTGGGGCTCTTCCCCTATATCCAGGTTTTCCCAAGCCCTCAAGGGCTAGCTTGTCTCCTCTGCCTCTTCAGGAAGCCCTGCCAGATGCCCCTCTGGGCCCTGTCTTATCTCTGCGCTGGGGCTGGTAGAACACCTCTGCAAGGGTCAGGACAGGATGGCAGGATCGCTGGCCCACTGCAGCACAGTGGCATGGAGCGGGTGATTCATGGCAAGGAGTGGGCACCCATCCCACCACTGCTGGATCCCCTGCCCCCTATGTCATCGGGCCTATGCTCACGCGGGCCCATGCCCACCCTCTCACATGCCTGCTCTGCCACTCTGCTTCTTTCTCACACGCTCAGACACCCCCCGACCCCAGGATGGTTCAGTATCTCAGCTGCCTCATTGCCCTAGACATGACATCAGTTTGGAACAAGTGTGTGCCTCCATGGGCCTCGGAGCTGGACTCAGTTTGACTAGAGAGGGTCAGCTGGCTTCCAGTCTCTGGCTTTGACTGTTCTCTGGGCAGCAGAGGCTTGGGGAGGGAGGGCCAGAGCCCAGCGACGGAGGGGCTTTGAGAACAAGGTCACATCTCGGCAACCGAAAGCCAGTCAAGCTCCTTCCATCAAGTTTTTAACTAGAAAAATAGTGTGCCCATTTCTCTGTAATACACCTCTGGGCTTTTTTATTATGACTTCATTTCCCCTTGTAATATTGGAACGTCTCTATAATTGTAAAAGTGTAATAGAATCTAATAGAATTTCATTTGGCGCCCGGAATGCTCCTTGCCATGGCCGCTCACTCGGAGTGAAATAATGATGTCTAATGCCCACACACGGCTCCCCGTGACCTTATTCAATCTTGGGGCTGATCGGGAAATATATTGATTCAATTATACACTGATGACAAATGAACTCAAAGAAAGAGGAAAAAAAGGTCAGCATATATTTGAAAATGTAAATCTTAGCAATGTCTTTGGGGTTCGCCCAAAAAAAAAAAAGCCATTTCAAAATGCCATTTGTGGCTAATAGTGTGGAGTTCCAGACTCCATTAGGGAGGTGCGTCAGCGGCCGGGAAGGCATTAATGGGGTGTCGCTTTTCTAGAGCTGGGATCAGGCCCAAATCCTCCTGCCCAGCACGACCTCTCCCTGAAGCTGCCCCTTCCCCAGCAGCAGCCAGACCGGCCTTCCTTCACCCTTTTTCCATCCATCTGCCATCCCTTCTTCCTTCCTCCCTGCCTCCCTCTCTTTCTGCCTCTCTTCCTTCCTCTCTCCCTCCCTCCCTCCTTTCCTTCTTTCCTTCCTTCCTGAGAGAGACCGAAGAGACAAGGGTGACAGGGTCACCTGCTGACCATATCTGAAAGGAGTGAGCCTGGGGAGGGTTCTGGGCGAGCTTGGGCTCCAGGGTGGAGCAGGTGCTCCTTGGGCAGGACCAGTGCAGCAGGTAACAATCAAGGTGGGAAAAGGTGAAGAGCAGCGCGCAGAAGCCACTGAGGAGTAGCCAGAGAGGAGGGCAACCAGGAGGGCCAGATTACTGGGGGCAGGTGAGGGAAGAGAGTGAAGAAGGAGGAAAAGGTCAGCCACGTGGAATACTGTCAAATTCTCGAAGACGCAGCTGCACAAACCTCCAAGGCGTTCACAGAATTTCTCCACTTAAAAAATGATTTATTTAAGAATATTTCACATATAGTCAAGTACACCAATTTTCAGTATACAGCTGGATGATTTCTAAAATACATTTATACATGCCTGAAACCACCACCCAAATTAAGATCTGGAATATATCCCACCACACCCCAATGGACTTCCTCCTGACCCAGTTAGTGCCCCCACCTCCCCCAGGTAACCACTCTTCTGGCTTCTACCCCCATAGATTAGTTTTGCCTGCTTTTGAACTTCATGTGGCTGGAATCATAAAGTATGTACTTGTTTTTTGCATCTGGCTTCTTCTCAGCGTTGTCTCTGTGAAAGTCGTCTGTGCAGCTGCATGTACCAGCAGCCCTCGCTTTGCATAGCGGTGCGTGCGGGACACACAAACGACCGTGTGAGTTGAAATCACACAGGGAGATCCTAACCAGTGGGGAAAAGTGTGATTGTTCTGGGACCCACAGAAGCTTTTTTTTTTTTTTTGGTGAAAACATTAAAAACTCTCTTACTGTTAGTTATAAATATAGTTTGGAAATTAAAAAAATCAGTTTTAATTCAATGCAATTTTAGACATCAGAAACATTAAGAATTAAAGTGCTTTATTTCTTTGTAAAAAAAACTTAGGAAGAGCAGATTGAACAGTGCTGGTCATGTAGCTTACAACATGGGCAAGCACCTTTTGTATGCATTGGCCAATTGTCAGACTGTGTTTTAAGTGTGGATCTGCTTCCAGCATTTCCTCCTTTGTGTTTTCAATGTTGTGAAATATCTCTGGAAGTTCCTTTGGTGTGAAGCGTTTGTGTGAGCATACATTCTCTGGAGCATGTTCATCCATTTCACTACAACCTCGTTCCGGTTTATGTCAATGCGTTCGCCTTCACTAAGCTCCTCTGCTGCACATCTGGAGCCAAATGCTGGTGACACTGCTGGACGTTCCCAGTCGGCTATTTCTTCTATGACTCCATTTACACTTGAGTCGAATTTTACTTCTAGCATTATCATTTTCATTTCTTTGTTGCAACTTCCTCTTTGTTAACTAATTCCTTCTTTCAGTTAGAGATTTTTCTAAAGTGTCATGTGGGTTTCTAAATTGAAGACAAAGCAGCAACACAACTGCACACTTTGCTGTCTGTGTGTGAACTGCCCGCCAGATGCCCAGTGTCTAATCAACGGCCTTAGAAAGAGTGACATGACTGGTCATTGATCATGATACGTATCTGCTACTGATGCAAACTGAAGAGCCAGCAGGGAAGTTTACCCCTTAGGCCGCTACTCACGGTTTAAAATATGCCAATAAAATGGTGACTGAAATTTGAACGGCCTTGCTGAGAGACTGAAATTGCTTAATTAAACCATGGTAACTGGAATTTGTGCATATCGGAATCCCATAAAATGAAGACTGTCTATGTAAGTAGTTTGTTCTTTGTCATTGCTGTGTACTACTTCATTGGGTGAATATGCCACAATTTCTTTATCCCTTCTTCTGTTGATGGACATTGGGGTTGTTCCAGTTTTGCTCTCTTATGAATATAGCTGTTATGAATATTCGTGCACCTGTCAACCTATGCACTCATTTCTGTTGGTTAAAGATTTCTCTACTTGGGTTCCTGTGACCCCCCAAGCAAATCCCTGTGCTCACAAAGTGGAGGCCTCTGAGCCATGTCTATGAAGAGGGAGGTGTCACAGTGTCATGACTGCACTGATGGGAGGAAGGGCCAGCAGGGATCCGCTGGTTAGTCCCTTCTCCTCCTCCAGATCCATTTTATGCATAGGAGGAAAGACTCTAGACCCAGGGGGACATGCCTGAAGTCACACAGAGAGTCAGACCTCTGGGGCCCTCAGCTGCCCTCCACAGGCCTGACTGCCCTGCCTTCAGGTGCAGCTGCTACCCGGCTGTGGGGCTGGAGCTGCCTTATTCTGGGGCTGCTGGAGTTCTCCGTCTTTCTCTTCAAGAACAAATTCCTCTACCCTCACACTCATGAGGGGCCAGGAGGCCGATGGGGGCTTTCCGTCCCCCGGACACCCCAGAAGCTTTCAGCAAAACTCAGCTCAGCCCTGCTGCCCCATTTAATTCTCATAATTAGCTGACAGCTCATTAGCAGCTCATTATAAGCCCTGGAAATGCAGTGACAGTAACAAATTCAGTGCAGCCAGCCAGTCTGGGGGTGTCCCCAGGGGCCTGACCCAGCTTGGGCTTCCAGGGGGCTGCTGGGAATGAATTCAGCCTCTGTGCCCATGTCTGAATCCACAGAGTCTGAATCCTATTCCTTGGATCCCATTTAATGTTACCACACCTCCACCTCCACCTACCCACTGCCACTTTCCAGCCGAGCTCCTGGCTGCAGGGCCTTCAGCTCCCTTCCCCATGCTTCTCTCCAGAGAGGACAGATGGGAGGAAGTAGCCTGTCTCCCACCCAGGAAGGGGGCCCGAAGCCTCTAGGGGGCCCCAGAGAACACAGACTCTCTGCCTAGCACTGGGCACCTGGCCAAGCCCCCAAGGCCCATGCGCCCACCTTCCACCTCGCAGAGTCCCGGAACCCGGGCTCCAGCACCCCTCTCCGTTTGTCCTTCCAGCTCTGGTCTCAGCCTTTCCCCCTGTCTGTCTGTCTGTCTGTCTGCCTCAGTCTATTTCTGTTTATTCAACATCCGTTAGGCACCTACTACTTGCCTGTTCTGGGCTAAGTCTGAAGGAGCTGCAAAGATCAGTTAGACAAAGTCCATACAGGAAGCGTTTCTCACGGCACAGTGGGGAAGGAAATGGGGAAGCAGACCACCACAGCCTCGTGGGCTAAGGGCTCACACGGAGAAGAAGCTGCTGAAGCATCAGAAAGGGATCCAGCTAAGCAGGGAGTGGGGCCTGTCAGGGGAGGCTTCCTGGAGAAGGTGGCCTCTTGGAGGAGGAGCAGGAGTTTGCTTATCTGTCAGTCTGTCCCAGGCCAGCCTCTGCACCTTCATCCTCTTTGCAGCCCAGGCTCTCTCCTTCCTATAGCCAAGCCCTTCCACTTTGTGGTCTCAGTCCCACTGAGACACAGGACACAGAACAGAGACTGTGAACAGGGCCAGCCCCACAGGAGATGGTTAGAGCCTGGGGGGAAAGGAGGGACAGAGGGACTTCTACAGAAGGAGTGGGAGGGGACAGAGGGGGTTGGGGGAGGCTTGCATGTGAGGGGCTAAGTCCTGAGTGCCCAGGAGGCCCCAGCCTCTAGCAGGCCAGGTGACCTCAGGCAAGCGGCTTATCTCCCCTGGGTTCCATTTCCCCTCCGTGCTCTGCAAGGAATCCTGCGAGGTGGGGCCTGACCATAATCTGTGTGCAGGAACAGGGGCTTCTGGTGTGGCCACCAGAGATCGAGACTCTGCAAGGGAGGCCTAGACCCCAATCCTGAGCTCCCAGTTCCACCTCGGGGTGGCCATACATCTGCCACAGGGATCGATGAGAAGTCATTATCATTGCCACATGTTAATGACACCAATTAATTCCCCATCTGTGAGTCCAATGCAGCCTTCAGCGCTGAAGGTTAAAGGGAGGGGACTGGCTCGGGGTGAGTTTTCCCCAGGGATGGCACCTACAGGCCGTTTTGTGTGGCTTGTGAGAGTCTGAGGCCTTGCATTCGGAACTGTACACTGTGTGTGTGAGAGCACACATGTGTGTGCATATGTATTCGTTATTCTTGTGTTGCCTTGTGTATAAAGAATACGTCCATCCTTTACTAGTGCATGCCTTGTGTGTACACAGGTGTGCGTTCTGTGTATGTCTGCACTGTGTGTATACAAAGAGTTTATGTGTACAAAGTATACGTTCTGTATATATGTGTGAACAGAGCACTAAATGTGTACAAAGTGTGTGTATCTAAGTTACACTTCTATACTGTGTTTGTAGACAATGGAGGGCTTACATCTGTGCACACTGTGCACGCCAAGGTTATATGTGTGAGTCCCACGTCTGCAAATGCTGAGGACACAAAGTATTCGCACCTCCTGTATCCATGCAGCTTGTGGGAATGTGGGTGTACACTGTGTATATACATGCATAATTGTACCAATTATGCTGTTGTGTGTTCCCGTCATTGCACATTCATGTTCTGATCATGAGGTATGGGGGACCAGAGGCTCCTCTCTGCTTCTTTAGGGACTGAGGTTCTGCCCCTGAGCTCAGGACTCTAAGGGTAGATCTTTTTGCACTGTGACATGGACTTGATGCTGCCTGAACTTCAGCTGGGTCTTGAAGAATGAGTAGGAGTTCACCAAGTAAATGGAGTTGTAGGGGAGGGAAAGCGGTTCCAGGCTAAAGACGCTATTCAAACACAGCGATTGTTCTAAGTGTGCTACACACACTCATATAACCTCCACAGCAACCCTACGAAGTACGCACTATCGCCGTTCCTATTTTACAGATGAGGAAAATGAGTCATAGAGACATTGTAGCTTGCCTAAAGGCACATTGCTTGAAAATGGTACAGTCAGGATTTGAACATATGCCCACAGTCACACATTCTCATACACACAACGATATGCACAATGAACATGCAGACAAGACAGTGGACACACTTATCACACACACACAGACACACAGGTACACACACGTGCACATGCCCACACCCAGGCTGTCTCATCTGTCAGATGTTCCCATCTCTCCAGAGTGACCTGGGCCCGAGCTCTAGCTCAGCCCTAACTTCCCTGGGGTGGTGGAGCAGGAGGGAAGGGCAGTGAGCATGAGATGAAGGGGACTGAGGGATATAACTAAGGGTGGTCTCTATCCTCTAATACTAACCCTGCAACCAAGCAGCAGAGGGTGGGATCCTCCCTACCCACCACACCCAAAGAAGTGGGCCCACTTCAGAAACCTCAGGGCAGTCTCACTTCCTCCATCAGCTACGGAGGAAGGATGCTGTCCACCCTGTCCCTGCATGGCTATGGAAAGGACTCGCTGGGAAATGGAAGACCCCAATCCCTACCCAGTCCTCCTGTGTCCTCAGTTCCCTCAAGGGCCAGCAGTCACAGAGCTTCAAAAGCAAGAAACCTGAAAGCTGCTGCCTGTCCCATGCACAATGCTGCCTTGTGCCCAAGGAGGCTCCCTGAGGGACAGGTTGTCCTTGGCCCATGCTCTTAAGGTAAGGCGTGCCCTGGCTGCCCCCTCACACTCAGCAGGTCCAGGACAGACAGCCTGCCTGGCCCACCAGCGCCAGAACGCCTGGCCCATCGCCTCTCCCCTGGGCTCAGTCTCTTCTTAATTAACAGAAAGTCATTGTGAATACTAAAGAAGAAATTAGCACATGTCAGTCATTTCCGGATGCTTATGGATTTCTGGATCCATCTCTAATTAACCCATCCAGTTCTGAAGTCCTGCCCGAGTGGCAGGTTCTTGCCTCCCCTTGGATGGGAGCCTGGCCCCTGCCCTCAAGAAGCCCCAGTCTGGTCAACCTTGTTTCCCTGCTTCAAAGTCGCTTCCCATTCATCTCAGGATCCAAAATAACTTACTGCATTCCCCTGGGGAGGGCCCCAATCACCCTAAGATATTGGGTGGTCAGATCAAGACATGAAATATACATGCCCTTTCACCTTCAACTCCACATCTGGGAATTTATGGAAAGGAGCTGATTACACAAATGAGTGGTGTACAGAGGCAGCCCCATCACAGAGCTGTCACCACTGCAGAAGCTGTCAGCATCTGTGTCCATCTGTATGGAACGCCGGTTAGGGGACAGACAGAGCTACTGGGCAGCCATGGAAGAGCCTCAATATACATCTCTGTTCACGGCCATGGGGGCATGTCCTTTATGCACTGTGCTACTAAAGTGTATTTATAATACAACATCTACATAAAATCGTATTCATTGAGAGAGAGAAAGAAGGCTCAAGAGGCAGGAGTTTTGAAGTTAGGAAAATATGAACAATTATAATCTCTCGGTAGTAAAGTCACTTTTTTTTTTTTACTACTATTTTTACATTTTTCTGTGGTATTTGAGTTTTTACTCTGTGTGTGGGGGGGTATGTGTGTGTATTTATAATCAGAAAATCCAGCCAAGGTGTGTTATATGATGGCCCAGGGAGCCCCGGGGAGCTCCAGGGAGCCCCAGGGGCAGCGGGACGGGCTGACGGGATCTTCAGACCTAAGGGTGAGGACAGAGGGAGCTTCCAGAGAGTAAGGAGGCTGAGGGTCCTGCCTGATGAAACTGCTTTGTCATTTGTGTGGAAAGCTTCCTTGCAGGTGGGGGGAGCGGGGCCTGAGGAGGGAGGGTGGGGCAGCACCTGGCCTCAGTTCTCCCATCTCCTCTCCTCCTCTGCCTCTGCAGCCAGTGTGAGGGTGCAGCCAGCCTGAGTGGGGAAGGAAACCCCTGATGCCAGAGCTTAGCACACCTGGGCTCATGCCGGAGCTTAGCAGGCCTGGGCTTTCTTCCTGCTGACCTCATTTTCTTTACTTGTAGAATTCTGAACTCTCACCCCAGACCTGGATGGCTGGAGATGCCCTCTGCACAGCTAAGGGTTGGGGCTGAGGGCTGGGCTTTGAGGCTTGAGATGCTGGGGCTTTAGCCGAAGGGGCCAGCCCGAGGAACACTATGGCCAACCTGCACACCAAAGACTCAGTCAGTGTGTGTTTCTGAGTGAGGATTCAGAGCCCTGGATGGGGGATCCCAGAGAGAGAGAGTTGTCTGCTCTGAGTTTCCGTCTCAGGCCCTTCTGTGTTAAGAACAGCCCCTTCTGGTGCTCCAGCTACACCAACGAAAGCAGGAAGAGACCCCGTCTGAGGGGCCGCCCGCCCTCCAGAGGGCCAGGGCTGGCTTGGAGCTGCTTTGGGAGGATTGGGGTAGAGCTAAGGGGAAGCAGAAAAAAAAAAGGCTGATTCAATCCCATGCCTCAAAAGATGAGGCTTTAAAAAAAAAGAAAGAAAAAAAGAAAGAAATGGTGTTTCCTTCTGCCACCCAGGCTGGAATGCAGTGGCACAATCATAGCTCGCCGCAGCCTCCAATTCCTGGGCTCAAGCAATCCTCCCACCTCAGCCTCCTAAGTACCCGGGACTACAGGAGCATGCCATCATGCCCAGTTAATTTTTTAACTTTTTGTAGAGACAGGGTCTCACTGTGTTGCCCAGGCTAGTCTCAAACTCCTGGCCTCAAGTGATCATCTTGCCTTGGCCTCCCAAAATGCTGAGGTTACGGGCATGATCCACCCCACCAGGCCCAAAAGCTGAGATTTTCTACAACTCCCTGGTGCTTTCTCCGCTTAGGGCTGTCAGGGAGAAGCAGAGGGCAGCACTGGGCCCCAAAACCCTACACTCCCGAGGCCACAGGTGCGGGGAATCCCCAGACCTCCAATAGGGGATCTCAGTGGGGCAAATGTTACATCCTGAATTTAGGGTCAAAACATCAACTGAAATTGCAGCTGGAGGAGACCAGGTAGCTCCTATGAGAAACAGGAGGCTGGGGAGGCCCCGGGCAAGAGTGTCGTGCCCTCAGGCACCCAAGGCAGTGCCAGCCTAGGCTGTTTTGTCAGGAGCACCGCACTCAGCATGAGAAGTGGCTGGGAGTTTGGTTCCTGGGCTCCATGTCAACAGCCATGTTTTAGGAGGGACTCTGACAAACTGGTGGTCCAGAGGGGGATGAACAGGATAGTGATGAGTTTGGAGATCATGAAGCGAGTCTGGGCCTTGGTTGGGATGACTGGGCTCTGTACCATGTGGTCTCTCATCCTCCAGGAGGCTGGTCTGGGCTTGTTCTCACAGCAAAGGTTGGGAAGCAAGACAGAGAGCAGAAGGGCATGAGGCCACTGAAGCCTTCAGCTCAGAACCCGCATGTTTCCAGGCCATGGCATTTCATTGGCCAAAGCGAGTCATGAGGCCAGCCCAGACTCAAGGGGTGGGGGAATAGACTCCAGCTCTTGATGCAGGAGCCACAAGTCACACTGCTGGGGGTGTGGAGCCCACATGGAAAGAGAACACTGCCCAGATGATGCTGATAGGACACATCAGCCTCTACCCCTATTAGGAGCCCTGGGTTAAAGGCAGGGGAAGGGCATGGCAGGTTGCCCGGGAGCTGAGAGGAGGAGGGTGGGGGGTGCTAGTATGAGGACCAGGCTGGGCCCAGGCATGGCTGGGAAGAATATGGCAGCAGAAAAGCAGAAAATAGATAGGAGGGGGCCTCTGCACAGGGAGCTCGGGGTGGTCTCAGGCCTAGATGGCTGAATCGGCCCTCAGAGGCATCACCAGGTGACACTGGCTCCACTGCCACCGTGATGGACTCAACTATAAGCGGACCCTCTTCACAGGGGAATCATCCCAGTGACTGAGGCCTAGGCTGCAGGTTGTGGGGCCTGGAGTTCTAGAAGAACATGGCTGAGAGTGAGCTGGAAAATGCAAGTGGGTAGCCTCCTGGGGGCCTCCCTGGAACCCACGCCTTTGACTAGTGGTTCTCAAAGAGGGGGCTGCGACTGCAGCCACAGGGGGCCCAGAGGTTCCTCCCACCTCTCACCAGCAGTCCAGGTGTTCAGGTGCCTTCCTGGGCTCTTAGCCACGACAACGTGAAATTCCTGGTCTTCCCTGTCTTCCTTCATTAGGCTTCCTTACTGATACCCAGTTATGTAAGCACCAAAGTTATTAACACAATGCTTGTATGTGTCTCCCAGCTCTCAGCTGAGGCTCCTGCTGCCTCCAAATCCAGTCACACAGCCTGTGGGAGACCAGAACTCTGGCTGATGTCTCCAAGTTGCCATGGCTGACTTTCTGCTGCTTCTCTCTATGCCACTGGGCTCCCACCACCTCTCACCTGTCCCAGGGTCCACAGAAACTCACCTAAAGGCCAATTAGAGCACAGAGTCCAGCCACCTCCCTGGCTCCCACCTCCCAACTCCTTTGTACTCTGTGAGCTGGGAGGTTGGGGGGTTGGTAGAGGTAGGGGGCTATCTTCATCTGCTTGAGCTACCTTAATAAAATACCACAAACTGTGTGGCTCAAATAAGAGAAATTAATTTTCTTGCAGTTCTGGAGGCTGGAAAGTACAAGATCAAGGTCCTTGCAGGTTCAGTTTCTACTGGGGGCTCTCTTCCTGCCTTGCAGAAGGCCACCTTCTCACTGGCAGAGAAAGAGATGAGCGAGACAGAGAGTGAGAGAGAGCAAGAGAGGGAGATAGAGAGAGAGAGAGAGAGATCATACTCAGGGTCTCCAGTGTCTCTTTTTGTAAGGACACTAATGCTACTGGCTCAGGGCCCCAGCCTTGTGACCACATTTAACCATAATTACCTCTATAAAAGCCCTACCTCCAAATACAGTCACATTGTGGGTAGGGTTAGAGCTTTAACACAATAATTTGGAGCAGGAGGACACAAACATTTAGCCTATAACAGAGATGTTCCCACAGAGAGGTCATGTTGCAAATAGAGGGTTTCAACTACCTCATTGTTCCTTTCTCCCTGTCTCGCCCAGAGCAGTGGACACATATTCCCCACCCCTCTTCCCCCCGCCCACCTCTGCTTCAAAGCTCCCTCCTGATTCTGTTCTGGTGGCCGCTTATCTCCTAGCCCAAAGAGCCACCAAGGGATGTTTTGCAGGGAAGTATGGTTCCCTTCCTATGAGGAATTTTAACAGATAACATTTCCTCCATCTTGCAGCACAGACTAAATTTATTAATGTGTTTCCAGAGTCTTCTGATGCCAAGCCCTCCTAAAGAGTCTGGCAGCACTAATGCTCCCACAGAAATGCACACTTGCAAGGTTTGAAGAGATGCCATCCTGAGTGGCTGTGGTTTTAATTACTGTCACTCTTGCCTTTTAACTACAGACTACTATTAACTTAGCTTTGTCATTATCAATTTAGTTGCTTGTTGGTTAACCCCACAACTTGCAGTGACACTCATTTGCAATAAGGTTTCCAATGTACATCTTTCTAACAACTAGCATTTAAGGCAGGCACCCATATGGGTTCAAATGGGAGACATTTCTGCCCCATGGCTACCTCAGAGGCAGGCATTACTCACCACATCCTCCTCCCATTGCTTGACAGAAATAAACTCATTATTGGTAATGTACACCTAGAACTTGTGTTATTTAAGTAACTAGCCTTATATGGTCAAGGTAAAAATAATAGAACCACTCAATGATTTTCAAGTTCACAGAGAATTGCTTTAGAATGTGTTTAAGCTTATATTCCTTAATAGGATGTAAGCAGTTCATGCACGCTGCCAGCAGCAAGTTGTCTGCAACTTCCTTATTTGCAATTCTTCTTCCCTAGAAAGTGGAGGCAGATCAGTGAACCCTGGGGGCGGTTTCCCCCATGCTGTTTTCATGATAGTGAGTCAGTTCTCACAAGATCTGATGGTTTTATGGAGGGCTCTTCCCCCTTCACTTGGCTCTTCTTCCTGCCACCTTGTGAAGAAGACGCCTTTCTTCCCCTTCGCCTTCTGCCATGATTGTAAGTTTCCTGACACCTCCCCAGCCATGTGAAAGTGTGAGTCAATTAAGCCTCTTTCCTTCATAAATTACCCAGTCTCAGGCATGACATAATGACTTGCAGTGGTCAAACCATGACTTACAATGGTTTGACTTAAAAGTTTTTGGCTTTACAGTGGTTTGAAAGCAACACTCATTCAGTAACACTCCTTGACTTACATCCTGATAAACCCATTGTAAGCTGTGGGTCTATACATGTGTGTGTGTATAATAGAGCAGAGAAAGAGAAAGAGGAGACAGAATTATTATGGGCGTTGGCTCATATGATTATGGAGACTGAGAAGTTCCATAATCTGCCACCTGCAAGCTGGAGAATCAGGAAAGCTGGTGATATAATTCAGCCCAAGTCTGGAGGCCTGAAAACTAATAGAGCCAATGCTGTAACTCTCAGTGGGGGAGTTAAAGGTGGGGGTCTGGTCTAAGTCTCAGAGTACAAAGGCCTAAGAACCAAGAGTTCCAATGTTTACAGGCAGAAGAATATGGATACCCCAACTCAAAGACATCCATATTCTTTATATTAGAATGAAAATAGACTAATACAAGGGGTCCTAGCCAGGAGAGTTGGAAAACTCAGCTTGGAGAATACAGCCTAATCTCCAGGCACTCAGGCTACTTAGATTTCCAGACTTTCAACAGGACAAATGCATTCCTTCGTTTCCTTGTAGTGCCAGCCACCCAGGAAATATTTCAAAGAGGCTCCAGGGTAATGAGCAGGGTCAGAGCTATGATTCCAGCCCAAGCATCACTGAGCGACAGGGATCTTGGTTGATCCTTGGGAACCCGGGTCCTGGGCAGGAGGGGGCAGAAGTGACTACGAGTTTATGTGTGTCTAAGGATGTCATGGAGAAAAGCTCAAATTTGTCCCCTGCAGCAGTGAGGGACAGAAGCTGCACACACATGTGCTCACGTGTGCATGTTGGGTGGTGCTGGCTGGAGGGTACTTAATACTGTCAACCAAAGCCAGGAGAAGGCAGGTGGCTTGAGACAGAATTTGGTTTTCCAAGCTCTCCTTCCCTGCATCTCACCTGGGTACTTTCTTCATCAGGTCTGATCTCTGCAAGTGAAGAAGCATTTGCAATAAAGCCTTGTCCTGCCAGGCTTTGATTCTGCATTTTTTTTTTAAGTAAGTGAGATCACATCTTCCAGCTGCCACACTTAGGCTCCATCCAACCCTACTATAGTTTGAAACCTGAAGTTCTCAACAGTCTGACCAGGCAGGAAAGGCTTCACTGTGGTGGCTTCCCCAGCCTCCCAGCTTCAGAAGCAGAATCTGAAGCTGTTTTCCTAGTATCAGTTCTCTCCTCCTCAGTGTTCTATATCCTGCCTAAGTTGATTGTTTATCAAAACCACTAACTCAACTGTGCCCCTTTGCACCTTGTACAATCCTCCATTTTCCTTCAACCAAGTCACAGCCAAGGCAAAAACTAGAAGCTAGAGGTGATATGCTCATTAACGAGAATGAACCCCCCCAAAAAAACTGGCCAGTTAAAACATACTTCAAAATGGGATATATCACATAAACAGAATTAAAAACAAAAATCATATGGTCATTTCAATAGGTGCAGAAAAAGCATTCAATAAAATACAGCATCCTTTATGATAAAAACCCTCAACAAACTAGCCATAGAAGGGACTTACCTCATATATAATAAAAGCCATATATATATGACAGACCCACAACCAACATTGTACTAAATGGGGAAAAGTTGAAACATTCCCCCTGAAAACTGGTACAAGACAAAGATGCCCACTTTTTACCACTTCTATTCAATATAGTACTGGAAGTCCTAGCTAGGGCAATCAGGCAAGAGAGAGAAAGAGCAAACTGGAAAAGAGGAAGTCAAATTATAGCTGTTCACCAATTAGATGATCATATATCTAAAACCCCTAAAGACTCCCCCAAAGGATTCCAAGATTTGATAAATGAATTCAGTAAGGTCTCAGGTTACGAAATCAATGTACACAAATCAGTAGCACTGCTTTATGCCAACAATGAGCAAGCTGAGAATCAAATCAAGAACTTAATCCCTTTTACAAGAGCTGCAAAAAATAAAATACCCAGGAATATACTTAACCAAGAAGGTGAAAGATCCCTACAAAGAGAACTACAAAACACTGCTGAAAGAAACCACAGATGACACAAACTAGAACACAGCCCAAGCTCATGAATTGGAAGAGTCATAATCATGAAAATGACCATACTGCCTGTATTAGTCCATTCTCAGGCTGCCATGAAGAAATATTCAAGGCTGGGTAATTTATAAAGGAAAGAGGTTTAATTGACTCACAGTTCCACAGGGCTGGGGAGGCCTCCGGAAATTTACATCATGGCAGAAGTGGAAGGAAACCCATCCTTCTTCACATGGCAGCAGCAAGGAGAACTGCAGAGTGAAGTGGGGGAAAATCTCTTATGAAACCATCAGATCTCATGAGAACTCACTCACCATCACAAGAACAGCATGATAATAACTGCCCCATGATTCAATTACCCCCCACTGGATCCTTCCTACAACATGTGGGGATTATGGGAACTACAATTCAAGATGAGATTTGGGTGGGGACACAGTCTAACCATATCATTGCCAAAAACAAGCTACAGATTCAGTGTAATTCCTATCCTAACACCAACCTCATTTTTCACAGAATTAGAAAAAAAAAATCCAAAAATTTAGATGGAATCAAAAAAGGCCCAAATAGCCAAAGCAATCCTAAGCAAAAAGAACAAATCTGGAGGCATCATATTATCAGACTTCAAATTATACTACAAGGCTACAGTGACCAAAACAGCATGGTATTGGCATAAAAACAGACACATGGACCAATGGAACAGAAAAGAGAAGACAGAAATAAAGCCAAATACTTAAAACCAACTGGTCTTCAACAAGACACACAAAAACAAAAATTGGGGAAAAGAGATCCTATCTAATAAATAGTGCTGGGAAAACTGGCTAGCCAAATATAGAACAATGAAACTGGATTCCTATCTCTCAGCTTACACAAAAATCAATTCAAGATGGATCAAAAGACTTGAATCTAAGGCCTGAAACCATAAAAACTCAAGAAAATAACCCAGGAAAAACTTTCCTGCACATTGGCCTAGGCAAAGAATTCATAACAAAGAACCCAAAAGCAAATGCAACAAAAATAAAAATAAATAAATGGGACCTAATTAAACTAAAAGACTTCTGCACAGCAGAAGAAATAATCATCAGAGTAAACAGACAACTCACAGAAGGGTAGAAAATATTAGCAAAACTATGGACTCATAGCTAGAATCTGCAAAGAACTCAAAACAGATTAATAAGAAAAAAACAATCTCATCAAAAAGTGGGCAAAAGACATGAATAGACATTTCTCAAAGGAAGATATATAAAGGGCTGACAAACATAAAAAAATGCTCAACATCACCAATCATCAGGGAAATGCAAATTAGAATCACAATGAGGTACCACAGTACTCCTGCAGGAATGGCCATTTAAAAAAAATTAACTTTTAGGTTCAGGGTTACATGTGCAGGTTTGTGATACAGATAAACTTGTGTCACGGGGGCTTTGTTGTATAGATTATTTCATCACTTCAATATTAAGCCTAGTACCCATTCATTATTTTTTTCTGATCCTCTCCCTCCCCCCACCTTTTACCCTCTGATAGACCCCAGTGTCTGTTTTTCCTCTCTTTGTACTACCCATGAATCCTCACCATTTAGCTCCCACTTGTAAGTGAGAACACGTGGTATTTGGTTTTCTGTTCCTGCGTTAGTTTGCTAAGGATAATGGCCTCCAGCTCCATCCATATTCCTGCAAAGGACATGATCTCATTCATTTTTGTGGCTGCAGAGTATTCCATAGAGTATATATACCACATTTTGTTTATCCAGTGTACCAGTGTTGGGCATTTAGGTTGATTCCCTGTCTTTGCTATTGTGAATAATCCTGCAATGAACATATGAGTGCATGTGTCTTTATGATAGAACAATTTATATTCCTTTGGGTATACACCCAGTAATAGGATTGCTGGGTTGACTGGTATTTTTGTTTTGGGATCTTTGAGGAATCACTACACTGTTTTCCACAATGGTTGAACTAACTTACACTCCTACCAACAGTATATGAGCCTTAAGAATGGCCATTATTGGGAGAGAGATCCAAGATGGCCGATTAACAACAGCTCAGGATTGTAGCTCCCAGTGAAAGCGCAGAGAGCGAGTGGACGCCGCACTTTCAGACGAATTTTTGTTGCCCACAGACTAGGAGATTCCCGGCAGAGGAGCCAC
>CAUYLG010017991.1:0-41461 GCA_963573385.1 Cacajao melanocephalus | reverse complement strand
TGTCTATGTGTTTTCATTGGCCAACTCCCACTTATGAGTGAGAACATGCGGTGTTTGGTTTTCTGTTCCTGTGTTAGTTTGCTGAGAATGATGGTTTCCAGCTTCATCCATGTCCCTGCAAAGGACATGAACTCATCCTTTTTTAGGGCTGCATAGTATTCTATGGTATATATGTACCACATTTTCTTTATCCAGCCTATTATTGATGGGAATTTGGGTTGGTTCCGAGTCTTTGCTATTGTGAATAGTGCCACAATAAACATATGTGTTCACGTGTCTTTATAGTAGAATGACTTATAATCCTTTGGATATATAACCAGTAATGGGATTGTTGGGTCAAATGGTATTTCTGGTTCTAGATCCTTGAGGAATCACCACACTGTCTTCCACCATGGTTGAACTTATTTATACTCCCACTGACAGTGTAAGAGCATTCCTATTTCCCCACATTCTTTCCAGTATCTGTTGTTTCCTAACTTTTTAATGATTGCCATTCTAACTGCTGTGAGATGATATCTCATTGTGGTTTCGATTTGCATTTCTCTAATGACCAGTGATGATGAGCTTTTTTCATATGTTTTTTGGCTGCATAAATGTCTCCTTTTGAGAGGTGTCTGTTCATATCCTTCACCCACTTTTTGATGGAGTTTTTTTTTTTTTTTCTTGTAAATTTGTTTAAGTTCCTTGTAGATTCTGGATATTAGCCTTTTGTCAGATGGATAAATTGCAAAAACTTTTTCCCATTCTGTAGGTTGCCTGTTCACTCTGATGATAGTTTCTTTTGTTGTGCATAAGCTCTTTTATTAGATCCTATTTGTGAATTTTGGCTTTTGTTACCACTGCTTTTGGTGTTTTAGTCATGAAGTCTTTGCCCATGACTACGTCCTGAATGGTGTTGGCTGTTTTCTTCTAGGGGTTTTATGGTTTAAGATCTTATGTTTAAGTCTTTAATCCATTCTGAGTTAATTTTTGTATAAGGTATAAGGAAGGGGTCCAGTTTCAGTTTTCTACATATGGCTAGCCAGTTTTCCCAACACCATTTATTAAATAGGGAATCCTCTCCCCATTGCTTGTTTTTGTTGGGTTTGTCAAAGATCTGATGGTTGTAGATGTGTGGTGTGATTTCTGAGGCCTCTGTTCTGTTCCATTGGTCTATATATCTGTTTTGGTACCAGTACCATGCTGTTTTTGCTACTGTAGCCTTGTAGAATAGTTTGAAGTCAAGTACCTCCAGTTTTGTTCTCTTTGCTTAGAATTGTCTTGGCTATACAAGTTCTTTTTTGGTTCCAAATGAAATTTAGAGTAGTTTTTTCTAATTCTGTGAAGAAAGGCAATGGCAGCTTGATGGGAATAGCGTTGAATTTATAATTTACATTGGGCAGTATGGCCATTTTTATGATATTGATTCTTTCTATCCATGAGCATGGAATGTTTTTCCATTTGTTTGTGTCCTTTCTTATTTCCTCAAGCGGTGGTTTGTAGTTCTCCTTGAAGAGGTCCTTCACATCCCTTGTCAGTTGTATTCCTAGGTATTTAATTCTCTTTGTAGCAATTGTGAATGGGAGTTCACTCATGATTTGGCTCTCTATTATTGGTGCATAGGAGTGCTTGTGATTTTTGCACATTGGTTTTGTGTTCTGAGACTTTGCTTAAGTTGCTTATCAGCTTAAGGAGATTTTGGGCTGAGATAATGGGGCTTCCTAAATATACAATTATGTCAACTCAAGCAGAGACAATTTGACTTCATCTCTTCCTATTTGAATACCCTTTATTTCTTTCTCTTGACTGATCAGCCTGGCCAGAACTTCCCATACTATGTTGAATAGGAGTCGTGAGAGAGGGCATCCTTGTCTTGTGTCAGTTTTCAAAGGAAATATTTGCAGCTTTTGCCCATTCAGTATGCTATTGGCTGTGAGTTTTTCATAAATAGCTCTTATTATTTTTGAGATACATTTCATCAATACCTAGTTTATTGAGTTTTTGCATGAAGGGGTGTTGAATTTTATGGAAGACTTTTTCTGTATTTATTGAGATAATCACGAGGTTTTTGTCCTTGGCTCTCTTTGTGTGTTAAATTACATTTATTGATTTGTGGATGTTGAACCAGCCTTGCATCCCAGTGATGAAGCTGACTTGATCATGGTGGATAAGCTTTTGATGTGCTGCTTGATTCGGTTTGCCAGTATTTTATTGAGGGTTTTGCATTGATGTTCATCAGGGGTATTGGCCTGAAATTTTCTTTTTTTGTTGTGTCTCTGCCAGGGTTTGGTATCAGGATGATGCTGGCCTCATAAAATGAGTTAGAGAGGAGTCTCTTTTTTACTATTGTTTGAAATAGTTTCAGAAGGAATGATACCAACTCCTTTTTGTACCTCTGGGAGAATTTGGCTGTGAATCTGTCTGGTCCTGTGCTTTTTTTTGGTTGGTAGGCTATAAACTACTGCCTCAATTTCAGAACTTGTTATTGGTCTATTCAGGGATTCGACTTCTTGGTGTAGTTTTGGGAGGGTGTATGTGTCCAGGAATTTATTCATTTCTTCTAGATTTTCTAGTTTATTTGTGTAGTGATGTTTATAGTATTCTCTGATAGTAGTTTCTATTTCTGTGGTATCTGTGGTGATATCCCCTTTATTATTTTTTAACGTGTCTGTTTGATGCTTCTCTCTTTCTTCTTTATTAGTCTGGCTAGTAGTCTATATATTTTGTTAGTCTTTTAAAAAAACTAGCTCCTGGATTCATTGATTTTTTTTTTGAAGGTTTTTTTTTGTGTCTCTATCTCCTTCAGTTTGGCTTTGATGTTAGTTATTTCTTGTTTTCTGTTAGCTTTTGAATTTGTTTGCTCTTGCTTCTCTGGTTCTTTTAATCGTGATGTTAGGTTGTTGATTTTAGATTTTTCCTGCTTTCTCCTATGGGCATTTAGTCCTACAAATTTCCCTCTAAACACTGCTTTAGCTGTGTTCCAGAAATTCTGGTACCTTGTATCTTTGTTCTCATTGGTTTCAAAGAACTTACTTACTTCTGCCTTCTTTTCATTATTTACCCAGTAGACATTCAGGAGACGGTTATTTAGTTTCTATGTAGTTGTGTGGTTTTGAGTGAGTTTCTTAATCCTGAATTCTAATTTGAGTGCACTGTGGTCTGAGAGACTGTTACGATTTCCTTTCTTTTCCCTTTGCTGAGGGGTGTTTTACTTCCAATTATGTGGTTAATTTTAGAATAAGTGCCATGTGTTGCAGAGAAGCATGTATATTCTTTGGATTTGGGGTGGAGAGTTCTGTAGATGTCTATTAGGTCCACTTGGTCCAGAGCTGAGTTTAAGTCCTGAATATCCTTGTTAATTTTCTGTCTCATTAATCTGTTTAATATTGACAGTGGGGTGTTAAAGTCTCCCACTATTATTGTCTGGGAGCCTAAGTCTCTTTGTAGGTCTCTAACAACTCTGGGTACTCATGTATTGGGTGCATATATATTTATGATAGTGAGCTCTTCTTGTTGCATTGATCCCTTTATCATTATGTAATGCCCTTCTTTGTCTTTTTTGATCTTTGTTGGCTTAAATTCTGTTTTACCAGAGACTAGTATTTCATGCACTGCTTTTTTTTCCTTTCCATTTGCTTGGTAAATATTCCTCCATCCCTTTATCTTGAGCCTATGTATGTCTTTGCATATGCGATGGGTCTCCTGAATACAGCACACCAATGCATTTTCACTCTTTATCCAATTTGCCAGTTTGTATCTTTTAATTGGGGCATTTAGCCTGTTTAGATTTAAGGTTAATATTGTTATGTGTGAATTTGATCCTGTCACTTTGATGCTAGCTGGTTATTTTGCCCATTAGTTATGCAGTTTTTTTTCATAGCGTTGATGGTCTTTACAATTTGATATGTTTTTGTAGTGGCTGGTACTGCTTTTCCTTTTCACATTTAGTGCTTCCTTCAGGAGCTCTTCTAAGGCAGGCCTAGTCATGACAAAATCTCTCAGCATTTGCTTGTCTGTAACAGATTTTATTTCTCCTTCGCTTATGAAGCTTAGTTTGGCTGGATATGAAATTCTGGGTTGAAAATTCTTTAAGAATGTTGAATATTGGCCCCTACTCTTTTCTGGCTTTTAGGGTTTCTGCAGAGACATCTGTTGTTAGTCTGATGAGCTTCCCTTTGTGGGCAACCTGACCTTTCTCTGACTGCCTTTAACATGTTTTCCTTCATTTCAACCTTGGTAAATCTGATGATTATGTGTGTTGGGGTTGCTTTTCTTGAGGAGTATTTCAGTGTTCTCTGTATTTCCTGAATTTGAATGCTGGCCTGTCTTGCAAGGCTGGGGAAGTTCTCCTGGATATTATCCTGAAGAGTGTTTTCCAACTTGGTTCCATTCTCAAAGATGGAGGTATTTCAACTTTTTCTCTTTTCCTTAATTTTATGCAAAGTTTTTTTTCATTTCCTTTACTTAAATCGTACAATCATCTTAAGAAAAACAGTATGGATAATTGGTCTGTTTATTTTGACACTGTAATGAGAATTGTATACAGTTGCCTAATAGCCCATCTTCTTTCTAGATTGAAAGCTTTCTGAGATTGGAATTGTGTTTATCTCGCTGAGCCCATTTCCTGCATCCAACTAATGCTACATGTCCATTTGTTGAATTTATTTGAAAACAACAGAATCAGAAGATAGAACTTGTTGATTTGTGCTCACTAAGTCTGTGTTTACATAAAACAAGTTTGACCTAATGATTAAAAAAAATTGTCTTCACTAAAGCCAGACATTTTGTGGTTATACAGATAAAACATTATGAGTTTACTTTGACTCCTTACTCTTGAGTTTTTCATATGAAGAGGTTAAAACTGGTGAAAGAAGCCTCTTCTCAGGTATTTGGTCAGCCACTCAACATTCTACTTTACAAATGTCTACTCGTCTCTACTTCACACTTGATTGTGAAGTCCTTGTGATCAGGTAAGGTCATGTTTATCTCTGCCTCATCCAGAGTACGTCTGAGAAACAAACATTTGTTGAATAATAAGTGACTGATGAATATAGATTAAACTAACAAATGGATGCTATTTTTTATTGGGGAAGTATAAAACTAATTACCAAATTTATTTCTGACTTTAAAAAAAGGCATTCTTTTTTCTTGTTGTCTTGGATTTTTTTATATTACCTTTCCTCAGTACTTTGTGTATTTTTTTTCAATGTAAGGAAGAATAGAATGCTATAGACCAAAGCCTGAGGGGGAGAGAAACAATGGAAAATGAAGCCACCTTCTAAAAGCGGGTGATAGGCAAACACACGGTGGGCTTTATGTTTTCTCTACGAGAGTGTTTCAGATGAACTCAGACTACCGATATCCTAAAAAAGATTGACGACAAAAGTCTTGGAAATAGAAGGAGCTGGGTGACCAGAGGCCATGTGAACTTTGGCTTCTGCCTGAGGCCAAGGTGTCAGAGGGGGAACTCTTTCTGGCTTTAGATACTCTCAGAGTAGGGTTACCTGACTAGGAAGATGAACCTTTTTCTCTATTTCTGTCAGAATGACTGGTGTAGCTATACATGTTTGTTAGATGGTACCTATCTTAGAGTTCATAGGTGGAATTTTTGAGGTAAAGATATTAAATAGATATTTAATTGAAGCTACTTTGAAATCATTATGAAATACGTAAGAACAGAAATTCGCTAGCTGTAACAATACCCCCCACAAATTTTTACTTATAATATACAACTAAACTGTAACTTAAAAGCACCTGGGGATGAAATTATTTTCTATGTAACTGATGGCATTTATAAGACACGATGTTATGGGCTTGAACTCCTCTCCCTCCTTTGGGAAAGTGAAGGTGCCCTGTTGCTGTTAAGATCAATGAGAAGTGAGCAGGTGTGATACTTGGCCATTTTCACTTTTGAGGCCTCCCAGAGGCCTCTGGGCTGACCTGGTAACCGGAGGTACTGTTTGCAAAACTGACTGCATCAGTTTCTCCTCTCCTTATTTGTATGTGCCTAGTTGATGTGACTTGATGCTGCTCTCACTGAGAGATGCAGTCTCACTCCCCACGCCATGAGTCTGGGCTGGCCCTGGGACTCTGATCAGTAGAAAGTGGTATCATGAGAATTTAAAACAAAGGCCTTAAAGCATCAGTCCTCACTCCCTTAGACTGCTTCCTTGTAATTGCCATAAGGTGAAATGTGATGTAACCTAAAGAAGATGAGAGATCATATCAAGCAGGGATAGTCCAACCCAGCTAAGTTCCCCAGACCCCTTAGCCAACAGCCAGCACCAGCCGCCAGCCATGTAGAAGAGCCCAATTTAGACCATCTGACACCATTCAGCTGCCAGATACCTGCAGCTCCAGGAGTGGACCAGGCAAAATCAACAGAAGAGCTGCCTAGCTCAGCCCAGGCCAAATTGCTGTCCCACAGAATCATGGGCACACACACTCCTTGTTTTAAGCCGGTAATCTCTGGGGTGATTTGTTATATGGCAGTGGGCAACTATACCTTAGGAAAGGACCCTTTCCTGCGTTTGAACAATTCAGGCTATCCCTTTGGGCTGCTTCTTAGCACTCTGCCAACCTTGCTTGTCCCCACTCCATGACGCTCCCCTTGATTTACACTTGCTCTGGCCTCTTTAGACTCGTGGCTTGGTTTGGACAGTCTGTTTTAATTCATGACTCCAGCCTCATCCTGGGATGCTGGGCCTTTTGGCTGTCCTTTGGCCCCATACGTTTTAGCCTGAAGGCCAGGCCGGCTGTACTGTGGTTATCAGCAGCCTAGACCTGTGGTGTCCAGGGACACTGATTGATCAGGAGGGGACTTCAGAGGTAGCAGTTCTTGAGTAAAGTCTGGCACACAGAGTCATGGAGCCTCAGGGAGAACTGTCCTTGGGTTTGCCATAGTTTATTTGTACCCAGATGATACTCATGCTCACTGTTTTAGTGATTGTTCTAACAGGCAAATCTAATCACATTCCCACTCTCTTTAAATTACCCCAAATTACCCTACTCTTAAGCCCAAATTTTTTTCTCCTGGCTCATGAAGCCCTGAATGTTTGTTTTCCAACTGATTTGATCATCTCTCTCACCACTGATGTCCCCACGTGCTCTGTGCTTCAGAGTGGACTCATTTCATATTCTTTAATGTGTCTTGCTAGTTACCCCTGCTTTGTTTCTATTTCTGTCTGGAAAACCCTTCCTCTCTTTTCTTATTCTTCCCTTTCTCTGTTTGAAATTTACTTTTTATTTTGTCACATTATGACATAAATTTAAAGAGCCAAATAGTTCTCCAAGGAGTTTTATAAAAATCAGTGATCTTCTACCCATTTCATCCATTCCCTGCTCCTCAGAGTGAACTGTTTTCAACTCTTTTGTCTATTTCTTTCGGTATTGATAGCTGTATCTCTAAATGATATGATGATGTTTTCACTACTTGTTTTTTTTTTTTCAATGTTAGGCATCATCTATTGACTTCCCACTTACCTACATTTGTAAATATGTACACATGAACACACATGGTAATATTATAAATTTGCAGTTATTCACAGCTGAGTCCTGTGGTAGGCTGTGATAATTTTATCTTCTTTGAATAAATCCTTGGATTTACTTAATAATTATCTTGTTTGTTTTCTTGCTTAATTCTTTTTCTCTTTATCACAGACTTATTCCCAAACTCTCCTTCAGAAGTGTGAATATCTCTTCAGTGCATTCAAACTCATAGGATTTTTTCTTTCAAAGTCCCAAGGAAATCATGGGCTTCAGTTCTTAAGAACATCTTTTGTGTTATTTACTGGATAATTCCATCTCTTCTTTTTCTCTTTCTGAAATGTTTATTAGTCAGAAGTTGGATCTTTGGATGGATTTTCTAATTTAAAAAATCTATTTATCTCCTATTTTCTAACTCTTATCAAGTTTGTTATGCTTTCTAAACACATCCTCAGGTATATTTTCTTACATTTCCAGAGTTTAAAAAAAGAGGTTTATATGATCATTTTAAATTTCTATTATAAGAATGTTAAAAATATTGCTCTGTAAATATTTTTTTTTGGGAGATGGAGTCTCACTCTGTCACCCAGGCTGGAGTGCAGTGGCCAGATCTCGGCTCATTGCAAACTCTGCCTCCCAGGTTCATGCGATGTTCCTGCCTCAGCCTTCTGAGTAGCTGGGATTACAGGCATCTGACATCACACCTGGCTAATTTTTGTATTTTCAGTAGAGACAGGGTTTCACCACATTGGCCAGGCTGGTCTCAAACTCCTGACCTCAAGTGATCCGCCCGCCTCAGCCTCCCAAAATGTTGGGATTACAGGTGTGAGCCACTGTGCCCGGCAGTATTTCATGTTTTATGGACACAAAATTCATTCAATATTCAACAAACGTTTATGTATTTAATTTTTATTAGAGATGAGATTTTGTTATGTTGACCAGACTGGAGTGCAGGGGTTATTCACAGACACGAACATAGAGCACTCCAGCTTTGAACTCCCAGCCTCAAGCGATCCTCCCATCTGAGCCTCTCAAGTAGCTGGACTATAGGCATGTGTGCCCAGCAACAAATACTTATTTAGTGTCTATGTTGTGGGTTGAATTGAGTCCTCTACCACAAATTTATGTGTTGAAGTCCTAAGCCCCCGTATCTCAGATGTGATCTTATTCGGAAATAGTGTCTTTATAGAGGGAATCAAGTTAAAAAGAGATTGTTAAGATTGATTCTAATCCAATATAACTGGTGCACTTAATAAAAAGGAGAAGCTTAGACACAGAGACAGACACAGAGGGAAGATGAGGTAAGATGCAGAGGAGAACACTATGTAAGATGAAGGTGGAGATTGGAATGATGCCTCTACAAGCCGAGGAGCACCAATGATTGCCAGAAAACCACCAGAAGGTAGGAGAGAGATGGAAAAGAGTTTCCCGAACAATCCTTTGTAGGAACCCATCCTTCCAACACCTTGACTGCAAACTTCCAGCCTCTAGATCTATCAGACAAGAAAAACAATGTTTGGCCACCTTATTTTTGGTACATTATTACAGGAAAACTAATACAGCCTGCTAATTTTTAGACAATGTTCAGATACTTGGAATACATCATTCAACAAAATACAGTTTTTTACCCCATTCTAGTGGAGAGTAATGGACCAGGAGACGTGAATATCTGTTAGAATGTAATATATGTTACGGACAAAAGGAAGAGTCTAGCAGAGAAGGAGGATTAGAAATGTGTGAGCCACCATGGGCTGTCCTAGTTTGCTTTTTTGAATTATTTGTTTACTTTTGAATAGATATCTGCCTTCCATTTTAGATGGTTTCCTGCAATGTCCAGTAATTCTTGACTGTTTACATGTAGGAGTGAGTCATGATAAACCTATTTGGAAGCTTTGTGTACATGGGGAAGGTGGGACATGCTTGTTGATTGCAGTCTTCACTGTGTGGCAACCTTTTTATGCCATGTGGTTAGGTAACCCCCCAGTTACAGACCATTGTTATCTACTCTCTTCAGTTATTGAGGGTCCGTCCTTAGAAAAGAATTTTCCAGTCATAGAGAATAGAATGTGAGTCTGTGTCCGGAGGCTAAGTGGTTTCAGAGAGTTGTGGCTCTTAACATTCAGTGTGAGACTTATTTCCGGTAAGGTACCTATTTGCCTTGGGGTATTGTGTCTTTAATCTAGAGACCTGTTCTACCCACTCCAAAAGAAAAGCCCTAAGTGCCTTGCCATGGTAGGTGATGGGCAGGAACCAGGCTGGGCGGAGTGGAGGAGGAGATTGACTTCTCTCTTAGAGTTTCAATCAGTGCACTGGTTTTAAAGCCATCTTCACCACTGCTTTCTGAGGTTCCAGGTGTCATGAATTCTATGGCATTGAGGGGTTCAGCAGCATGAATGATATTGCTTTGTGGTTCTTCTCTCTGCTGGTTGAGAGTCAGTTTTCTCAACTCATATAAGGCATTTTCCATGTGTCAATCATCTGCTTTCCAAATTCCCAGATTTTTTGTTGGCATCCTGCTTCCCATCCTCTTTGCACTTATAGGCTTGTGTGTCTTTTATTTTAAAAATTCTCTTACTTTCATTTTAGTGGATTTTGCCCTTGTTAACCAGATGTCCTCTTCTTCTTCTCTAAGTTAGCCACTGTGCGTCCTTCAGTGCTCAGCTCGGACGCTACTTCTCACGGGCAGTCTTGAACTTTGAGGCAGGTGCTCCGCTGCTGTTTCCATGGTTTTCTGTATTTCCCTATCCCCATTCCTTTCACATGGTACTACTGTTTCCTCAGCAGGCCATAATCTCAATAAGGACAGAGATGATGTCTGTCTTATTCAGCATTATGCCATTGGAACCTAACATAGAGTCTAACTCATAATAGAGATTCTAATATATTTGTTGACTCATTGCTTAAACACTCCTTAACAACATTCATAGCACTTTGAACTCTAACCATACTTCTTGTTGAGAGAGCCTGCTGCTATTTGCTATTTTCTTTGACAGCACACACCTGCACACGCCCAGGAGCATCTACCTCACGGACCTATCACGAGACTCTTTGAACCTAACACAAGAAGCACATTTACAACAAACCTGTTGTGAAGAGAATAACACTTTGGTGGAGAGCTTTCCCGCCGCTGTCTGACAAGTCTCAGACGTGCTCTTCTGTTCCATCTCTTCTCCCACCGGATTCTTTATCTCAAACACTCTTTGAACCGTCATCAAAAACCCTAAATCTTCTTCTCAGTGTGCTGTCTATAGATTAGTAAGTCACCCACCTCCAGCACATCAAGTTTTCAAACCCTGGCATCTCAGTTTATCGATTTGGATCTTCTGACAAAATGCACCACAACTGTGTTTTCATTTTGTGCCACAGAAAATGCCTTTGCTAAGGAAACACTTTAGTTAAAACCAGCTTCAGGCATCTGGGGACTCACAGCCTGGAGCACTGCAGATCAAAGGGAGAATCGTGCACTTGAAAAACCCAGCTTTCCTAATTAATTATAAATTCCTCAATTAAGAAAAGATTTTGACATAATAAAAAAAGTTACTATTTCACAAAAGTTAGTTCTTCTTTCTCCCTGGCCCCAAGACTGTTCTAGACTTTCTTTGAAAGGAATATTTTCCCCCAGTTTTTCTTCTATTTTCGCTTTGTAACCATACAATTAATTCTACGGTCGAGGAGAAATAAATACATTTGTAGCACAGATACAGTAAAATGAAGTATTAGGACCTAAGTAGATACAGGAAGTAGAAAATTGATACACATGGGAAATAATACTCTTCCTGACTTCGCCACCTCCATCCTGCTACTTCCTGTTCCGGGTTAGTCAGCTACACTAGTTTCCGGTCCAGGCTGGTACTTCTCTGTAGCACTCACAGCACGTGTTATCATGGTTCACTGCTGGTCTTCCTCGACAGCTGTGAATCCCAAAAGGGCGAGCACTATGTCTGTCTTGTTCACTGCTGTGCTCCAGTGGCTAGAACAGAATTTAGCACTTAGGAGGCACTTAAAAACTTTAAAAAAAATGTTAGGATGAATAAATTATGATACAGTGAGGAAGATTACTTGCAAAGATGGCTGCAGCAGTTCTTCATGCTGCTTTGTGATGGGACTTTGCTACTCTGCTTTGAAAGGTGGAGTCTATGCCCTCCACACCGTGAATGTGGGCTTGTGACTTACTTTGACCAATAGAATTGACAGAGTGACTACGTGGTGTGACATTGGAGGTGAAGTTTCAACAGGACTTGCAGATTCTTTTTTTATTGTCTTGAAAACAATGCACCATTGAGAAAGCCCAGATAACAGGCTGGTTCAGTGGAGGAGAACTGAGGTGCCAAGCGAAAGGACTCGCTAACTGCCACACACAGAAATGAGGCTTTCCAGATCAAACAAGCCCTGTCCAACCAGCCACCTTGTCACAAACATGAGTAAGCCCAGGTGGAGCAGAGGTGAGCCATTCCAACTAAGTCTTGCCCACATTGCTGACCATAAGAATGTGAGCAAATGATCAGTTTACGCCAATAACTTTCGGGAGTGATATGTTATGCAACAATTATTAATACCCGAGGATCTTTGGATTTTGCTCAACAGGGGAGCTTCCCTCCTGACTCAAATTAGAGAGTCTGTAAAATCTTCCACCCCATGGGTTCATCGTAGACCCAAAAGTAAAAGCCAATTCTGGGTAAGTTAAAGCAGCCATAGGCAATTTACAGAGAGCAAGTCAAACTGAATTCTAGAATAACAGATCTGGCACACAGAATAATGAAATACAATTGATGAATAGTTTATTTTTAAAGAAAATCGTATGTATGAATTCATCTCAATTATAGAAGGGATGCATGGTAATTATAGAAAATTTGGACAAGTCAGATTATTATACGGAAGTAATAGAATTACTTAAAAATTCAAAAATATGAATATGATTACTTATCATAATGCATTAATACTACTATCATTCCTATTAGTAGTAATAATATTAGTGGCTTTTGTGCCCCAGATCTTCCAAACTGCCTTGGTAATGTCCTTTCTATTCAGCAACAGGAGACTTCATCTATTCCAATCTTCTTTTGCATGTCTTATAATAAAGTTTTCAGATGTCTACATGTTAGGTTGGCATATGTCTTCTTAGGTTTATGCTTATTAGCTTTAAGCAGATTTTCATAGTTATTATAAGAGGATTATTTAAAAAGTTAGATATGACAGTTGCTGCATCAATTATTATTGACAATTTTTTTACACCGTTTTAAAATTGGAGTTTTGATGTACACTTTGATCAAATAGTTTGGTAGAATGTTTTAAAATTTCTAAATGTATGGACTTTTTACTACTAATTACTGCTACTATATTATTATTAGTAATTTCTTACAGTCAGGGAAAGTGAGTTACAATTTTTACTTGTTTTTTTTTCAAGGTGTATAATGTAATGATTTGATTTACATCTACATTGTGTAATGATTACAATAAAATTAATTAACACATCCATCACCACTCATGATGTGCATTAGATCCCCAGAACTGGTTTATCTAATAACCGAAAGTTTGAAACCTTTAAAAATTTTTACTTTTTATTTCAATGGTGTTTTGGGGGAAACAGGTGGTGTTTGGTTACATGAATAAGTTCTTTAGTGGTAATTTCTGAGATTTTGCTGCTCCCATCATCCAAACAGTGTACATTGTACCTAATGGGTAGTCTTTTATCCCTCAACCCCCTCCCACCCTTTCACCCAAGTCCCCAAAGTCCATTATATCATTCTTATGCCTTTGCATCCTCATAGCTTAGCTCCTGCTTATCAGTGAAAACATGCAATGCTTGCTTTTCCAATCCTGAGTTATTTCACTAAGAATAATAGTCTCCATTTTTACCTAGGTTGCTGCAAATGCCATTATTTCATTCCTTTTTATGGCTGAGTAGCCCATAGTATATATACCATTTTATTTTTTATTTTTATTTTTGATTATACTTAAGTTCTGGGGTAGATGTGCAGAATATGTAGGTTTGTTAAATAGGTATACACATGCCATGGTGTTTTGCTGCACCCATTAACCCATCATCTCTATTAGGTATTTCTCCTAATGCTATCTCTCTCCTAGCCCCCCACCCCCCTACAGGCTCTGGTGTGTGATGTTCCCTTCCCTGTGTTCATTTATTCTAATTGTTCAACTCCCACTTATGAGTGAGAACATGTGGTGTTTGGTTTTCTGTTCCTGCGTTAGTTTGCTGAGAATGATAGTTTCCGGCTTCATCCATGTCCCTGTAAAGGACATGAACTCATCCTTTTTTATAGCTTTATAGTATTCCATGGTATATATGTGCTACATTTTCTTTATCCAGTCTATCATTGATGAGCATTTGGGTTGGCTCCAAGTCTTTGATATTGTGAACAGTGCTGCAATAAACATACGTGTGCATGTGTCTTTATAACAGAATGATTTATAATCCTTTGGATATATACCTAGTAATGAGATTGCTGGGTCAAATGGTATTTCTGGTTTTAGATCCTTGAGGAATCGCCACATTGTCTTCCACAATGGTTGAACTACTTTACACTCCCACCAACAGTGTAAAAGCATTCCTATTTCTCTACATCCTCTCCAGCATCTGTTGTTTCTTGACTTTTTAATGATCGCCATTCTAACTGGCATGAGATGGTATCTCATTGTGGCTTTGATTTGCATTTCTCTAACGACCAGTGATGACGAGCTTTTTTTCCATATGTTTGTTGGCTGCATAAATGTCTTCTTTTATGAAGTGTCTTTTCATATCCTTTGCCCACTTTTTGAAGGGGTCATTTGATTTTTCCTCATAAATTTGTTTCAGTTCTTTGTAGATTCTGCTCTTTGTCAGATGGGTAGATTGCAAAAAATTTTTTCCTATTCTATAGGTTGCCTGTTCACTCTGATGCTGGTTTCTTTTGCTGTACAGAAGCTCTTTAGTTTAATTAGATCCCATTTGTCAACTTTTGCTTTTGTTGCCATTGCTTTTGATGTTTTAGTCATGAAGTCTTTGCCCATGCTCATGTCCTCAATGGTATTCCTAGGTTTTCTTCTAGGGGTTTTATGGTTTTAGGTCTTACGTTTAAGTCTTTAATCCATCTTGAGTTAATTTTTGTATAAGGTGTAAGGAGGGGATCCAGTTTCAGCTTTCTGCATATGGCTTGCCAGTCTTCCCAACACCACTTATTAAATAGGAAATCCTTTCCTCATTGCTTGTTTTTGTCAGATTTGTCAAAGATCAGATGGTTGTAGATGTATGGTGTTATTTCTGAGGCCTCTGTTCTGTTTCATTGGTGTATGTATCTGTTTTGGTACCAGTACCATGCTGCTTTGTTACTGTAGTCTTGTAGTATAGCTTGAAGTCAGGTAGTGTGATGCTTCCAGCTTTGTTCTTTTTGCTTAGGATTGTCTTGGCCATGTGGGCTCTTGTTTGGTTCCATATGAAATTATACTAGTTTTTGTCAATTCTGTGAAGAAAGTCAATGGTAGCTTTATGGGGATAGCATTGAATCTACGACAGGGCTTGCAAATACTATCTTATAACACATTATTTTAAGCTGATAACAACTTAACACTGTTCGCATCTTAAAAAAGCAAAAAGAAAACTAATAAAAACTCTACACTTTTACTTTGTCTCCCTGCTTTTTAACTTGTTGTTTCTATTTATATTGTAATATGCTGTCTATATCTTGAAAAGTTGTAGTTATTATTTTTGATTGGCTAACTTTTAGTCTTTCTACTTAACAGTAGTTTACACAGGACAATTACAGTGTTGTAATACTCTGTGTTAGTCTGTGTACTTACTATTACCAGTGAGTTTTATACCTTCAGATGATTTCTTATTGCCATTAATGTCCTTTTCTTTCTGATTGAAGAACTCCCTTTAGCATTTCTTGTACAAAGGTCTGATGTTAATGAAATCCCATGGCTTTTGTTTGTCTGGGAAAGTCTTTACTTCTCCTTCATATTTGAAGCATATTTTCAATGGATATACTATTGTAGGTAAAAGTTTTTTCCTTCAGAACTTTAAATATGTCATGCTACGCTCCCTTTTCCTGTAAGATTTCCACTCTAAAGTCTGCTGTCAGACGTACTGAGCTTCCATCGTATGCTAGTTGTTTCTTTTCTTTTTCTGTTCTTAGGATCCTTTTAAAACCCTTGATTTTTGGGAGTCTGATTATTGAATGCCTTAAGGTAGTCTTCTTTGGGTTAAATGTGCTTGATGTTCCGCATTTTTGTACTTGAATATTGGTATCTTTCTCTACGTTTGCGAAAATAATATTATCCCTTTGAATAAACTTTCTACCCCTATCTCTTTCTCTACCTCCTCTCTAAAAGCAATAACTCTTAGATTTGACTTTTTGAGGCTATTTTGTACATCTTGTAGGCATGCTTCATTCTTTTTAACTTTTTTGTCTCCTCTGTGTATTTTCAAATAGCATATATTTAAGCCCATGAATTCTTTCTTTTGCTGATCACTTCTTCTATTAAGAGATTCTGATGCATTTTTCAGTATATGAATTAAATTTTTCAGTTCTAGACTTTCCAGTGGATTCTTTTTAATTATTTCAATTTCTTTGTTAAATTTATCTGATAGAATTTTGAATTCCTTCTATGTGTTGCCTTGATTTTCTTTGGATTTCCTCAAAACAGCTACTTTGAATTCTCTGTCTGAAAGTTCATATATCTGTATTTCTCCATGACTGATCACTGGTGCTTTATTTATTTCATTTGGCGAGGTAATATTTTCCCAGTTGTTCTTGATGCTTGTGAGTGTTCATTGGTGTCTGGGAATTGAAGAGTTAGGTATTTATTGTGGTCTTCACTGTCTGGTCTTGTTTGTACCTGTCCTTCTTGGGAAGGCTTTCCAGGTATTTGAAGGGACTTGGGTGTTGTGATCTAAGCCATATCTGCATTGGGTTGCACCCCAAGCCTGGTCCCACTGTGGTTATTGCAGACTCATAGAGGTACCACCTTGGTGCTCTTGGGTAAGATCTGGAAGAATTCTCTGGATTACCAGGCAGAGACTTGTTCTCTGCCTTTACTTTCTCCCAAACAAATAGAGCCTTTCTGTGCTGAGCCATCTGGAGTGGGGCATGTGGTGACACAAGCACCTCTGTGGCCACCACCGCTGGGATCTGCTGAAGTCAGAACAGCACTGGATCTCATCCAAGACCTGCTGTAACCACTCCCTGGCTACTGCTTATGTTCACTAAAGCCATAGCATTCTATAATCAGCAGGTGGTGAATTCAGCCAAACTTGTGTCCTTTCCTTCAGGGAAATGGGTTACCCCAGGCCCCAGGTGGGTCCAGAGATGTCATGCAGGAGCCAGGGACTGGAATCACATACATTAGAAATCTACTGGTGTTCTGTTCTACTGTGGCTAAGCTGGCACTCACCAATGAGACAAAATCCTTCCTACTCTTACCTCCCATTTCCACCACCACCACAGGCCCATGGGCAGTACTGTCGGCTGACCACCAATATTCACTGAAGGACTGAGGGCTCTTCATCAGCTTGTGGTGAATGCTGCCAGGCCTGGGACTCACCCTTCAGGTCTCTGTACTGCCCTCTGGCCCAGAGCAGGTCCAGCAATGCCATCTAAAAGACAAGGTTTGGAACTGGTGTCTCCAAGAGTGCTCTATCCCATTTGGATCTGTCCATTTGTTGCTTTACTCCACGGTGGCCCAGCTGGTATCAACGTGCAAGACAAAGTCCCCTTTACTTTTTTTTTTTTTTTTTGAGATGGAGTTTTGCTCTGGTTGCCCAGGCTGGAGTGCAATGGTGTGATCTCAGCTCACTGCAACCTCCACCTCCTGGGTTTAAGCGATCCTCCTGCCTCAGCCTCCCGGGTAGCTGGGATTATAGGCATGTGCCACCATGCCTGGATAATTTTGTGTTTTTAGTAGAGATGGAATTTCTCTATGTTGGTCAGGCTGGTCTCGAACTCCTGACCTCAGGTGATCTGCCCACCTCGGCCTCCCAAAGTGCTGGGATTACAGGCGTGAGCCACCACCCCTGGCCCCCCTTTACTTTTTATCCCTCCCTGCTTTTCTCAAGCAGAAGGTGTCTCCCCATGTCCTCCACAGCTGGAAATGTGCTGTGTCTCACCTGAAGCTAGCACATCTTAGAGTCTCAGCCAAGGCCCACAGCATGCTATCTGGGTATCGTGCTGGTAATTTAGGGCCCACGGGCTCTTTAGTCAGCAGGTGACAAATCCTGTCAGTATTAGGTCCCTCCCTTCAAGGCAGAAGGTTTTCTTCTGGCTTGGGGTATGCCTAGAAATGTCATCTGGGAGTGAGGGCCTCACATCTCTGCTTGGTGCCCTATTCTACTGTGACTGAGCTGGCATCCACAATGAAAGACAAAGTCCTCTTTGCCGTTCTCTCGCCTCTCCTCCAGCAGAAGGAAGTAGTCATTTTTATTTCTGTGAGCTGTGCTGCCTATGGCTGGGGGACAGGGTGTGTGAGCACTCCTTTATCTTCCACAGCTGGTATTTCACTAAATTGCTTGCTCCCCAGGTCTGTTGGCTCTAAGCCAAATAAAGCACATGCAGTTGCCTAGGAATTGCAGTCCCTGTGGCCTAGAGTTCTTTTGATGTTTATTGAGGACCCCAGAGTACTTCAGCCCATGGTGACAAGACTTCCTGAAACTCACATTCCAGCCTCTGGCATAGGTGATTCCCTTTTGGCTAAGACTCGTCTAAATGCTCCCTCTGAGGGTGACGGTGGTCATCAGCTGGGTTTAGCTCAGTTTTGCTTTCAGCTATGACAAAACAGCACTGAATTCAGTGCAAAGTCTTAAAACTGCTGGGTCCTCCCTCACCTAAGCTCACAGATTCTTTCTCCATGTCACATGGCCTCTGTCTGGGGTGGGGAGGCATCGGGGATTCAAGACTTTCTTTCCCTCTTCAGTGTCTCAGCTATATGAAGTTATAACCAGATACTGTGATTGCGCACTTGGTTTTTCATTCTTATAAAGGCGTTTGTGTATAGACAGTTGTTAAATTTTGGGTTCCTGTGAAGGGGGGCCATTGGTGGAGGCTTCTATTTGGGCGTCTTGCTCTGCCCTTTCAGGAGCACATTGCTGTATTTCCATGTGTTTGTATAGTTTCCAAAGTTCCCCTTGCTATTGATCTCTAGTTTTATTTTATTGTAGTCAGAGAAGATGCCTGCTATGGTTTTAATTTTTTAGATGTTTTAAGACTTGTTTTGTGACCTAACTTATGGCCTATTCTTCAGAATGACCCAAATACTGAGGAGAAGAATGTGTATTCAGAAGCTATTGGATAAAATGTATTGTAAATATCTAGGTCCATTTGGTCTACAGTACAGATTAAACCTGTTTCTTTGTTGATTTTCTGTCTGGAAGATCTGTCCAATGCTCAAAGTGGGGTGTTGAAGTCTCCAGCTATTATTGTATTGGGTTATATCTCTCTCATTAGCTCTAATATTTGCTTTATATATCGTGAATTTCATTGAGCTTCCTCAAAACAGCTAATTTGAATTCTCTGTCTGAAAGATCACATATCTCTGTCACTCCAGGATTGGTCACTGGTGCCTTATTTAATCGGTGAGGTCATGTTTTCCTAGAAGATATTGATGCCTGTGGATTTGCATCAGTGTCTGGTCATTGAGGATTCAGGTTTTTATTGTAATCTTCACAGTCTGGGCTTGTTTGTACTCATTCTTCTAGGGAAGGCTTTCCAGTTCTTCAAAGGGTATCGAGTGTTATGACCTAAGTCTTTGGTCACTGCGGGCATATATGCGTTAAGGGGCATCCCAATCCTAGTAATGCTGTGACTCTTGCAGATGTGTATATGTACCACCATTTTGGTCTTGGGTAAGATCCAGGAGAATTGCTTGGATTACAAAGCAGAGGCTCTTGTTCTCTTCCCTTTCTTCACCTCCCAAACCAACAGAATCTCTCTCTCCATGCTGAACTTCTTGGAACCGGGGAAGAGGAGACACAAGTACCCCTGTGGCTACCGTTTTAGGACTGTGCTAGGGCAGACTGAGAGCCAGAACAGCACTGGGTCTTGCCTTAGGCCTGTGGCGACCACTGTCAAGTTGCTGCTGATGTTTCCTCAAGGCTCAAGGGCTCTATAATCAGCAGGTGGTGAATCCAGCCAGGATTGTATCTTTCCCTTCAGGGCGGCAAGCTTCTCCCTATCCATGGTAGGGTCCCAAAATGCAGTCTGGGAGCCAGGCCCTGGAGTTGGGAACCTGAGGAATCTACTCGGTGTTCTATTCTAACTGCAGCTGAGGTCATACCCAAGCTGCAAGACAAAGTCCTTCTTGCTCTTCCCTCTTTTCCTCAAGCGGAAGGAGCCTCTCCCAATGGCCACCCCAACTCCCGATCTGCATCGAGTACCGCCTGGGTACTGCTGATGTTCACTCAAGGCTCAAGGCTCTTTAGTCAGCTTGTGGTAAATGCTGCCAGGCCTGGGGTTTTCCCTTTAGGGAAATGGGCTCCCCTCTGCCCTCAGGTGGGTCCGTAAATACCCCCCGTTGAGCCAAGGTTTAGAATCAGGGCTCTGAGGAGTCCACTTAGTGCTCCACCCCACTGTGGCTAAGCTGGTACCCAAGCTGCAGGACAAAGTCCCCTTTACTCTTTCTTCTTTCCTCAAGCCGATGGGGCCTTTCTCCATGGTCACCACAGCCGGCAGTGTGCTGGGTCACACCTGAAGCCACAACAGCATTGGGGATCGCCCAAGGCCCAGAGTGAGTATTGCCTGGCAACCACTGATGTTTATTCCAGACCCACGGATCTCTAGTCAGCAGCCTGTGATGAATCCTGCCAGGACTGGGTTTTTCCCTTCAAGGCAACTGGTTCCCATCTGGTCCAGGGTATGTCTAGAAGTGTCGTTTGAGATCTAGGGACTGAAATTAGGGCCTCAGGACTTTGCCTGGTGCCGTCTTGTATTGTGGCTGAGTTGATATCCAAGATGCAAGACAAAGTCCTCTTCCTCTTCCTTTCCTTTCTTCAACCTGAAGGAAGGAGTCTCTCCCACTGCTGCAAGCTGCACTGCCTCAGGGGAGCGGGGAGTGATGTAAACACGGCCTTGCCTGCCCCACTTGGTTTCTGACTATGTTGCCTGTGCCCCAAGTCTATTGGTTCTGAGCCCAGCACAGTACCAGGACTTGCCCAGAAATTGCAGTTCTTGTGGCCTAGACTGCCTTTCAAGTTTATTTAGGACCCCAAAAAACTTTAGCCCGCAGTGGTGGGGCTAGCCAGAACCCAGTTTCTGATTCTGGGATAGGCTGGCCTAAATGCTCCCTCTCGGCACCAACTCAGTTCTGCCCTGTGTTGCTTTCCCCTGTGACAGAGCTGCACTGAGTTCCAACTGAAAAGTTCCAAATTACTGCATTCTCACTCCCCCAGGCACACAGATCCCCTCTCCACTCCATCTCCACTGGGGCAGGGGGGATGGGTGGTATCAACAATTCTTTTCCTTCTTCAGAGCCCCTTTCCTTGATATGATGTTAAAAACAGGTGTTGTGATTGCTCACCTGATTTTTTGTTCTTATAAAGTGTTTCTTGTGTGAATAGTTGTTTAATTTGGTGTTCTGGGGTTGGGGGTAGAGGGTGATCACTAATTTCTTTTCCTGCTAGCAATGCATGGGAGTTCTCATTTTATTCTATTAGTTGAATATTTCATATTTTTAGAGTTTTAAAATTTTGTTTATTACACAAGTGTGAAATAGGACCTTAATATTGTAATTTACTAGTGTGGTTATTTCTCATATGTTCGTAGGGGATTTGAGCTTTTCTTTGTATTCTTTGCTCATTAAAAACAATTTTTCTTAATGACTCATAACAATTCTTTTTGAATATCTAATACCTTCACACACACAAAATAACTATGATTATATATGTTTTTCAAGTTGCAATTGTTTCCACTGAAATCCTGTGGCTTTACTAATATTATCAAGCACTACTATTTTTCAGATAAGAATTGAGGTCACCCTGATATTTCCCCTCATGTTTGTCTTTATAATTCACCATTTTTCCCTCCGGAATGTATCTAGATGATTTTCTCTCAGCAGTTTACATACGTTTTTCTTTGATATCTTTGATTACTTCTTTCGTCTCTTCTGATCTCATGTCTTCTGTCCTCTGCAAGTTTTATGCTATTTTTATTTTTATCTGTCATATGCCTGTACACATTGCAATGGATTCTTCGGTTTGTTCTCTGTGACACCAATTTTATATTCTGCCATGTACGTTTGTTCTTTATTTTTAAATCACATTTAATTTTGATTTTGTATTTTTATATATTTATAGACTCCTTCGTTATCCATTGCAGTTACGTTTTTCTCTCAAATGAATTAACTGTAATATCTTTCTGTTCCTGTTCACACTACGCATATATTTTGATATTCCATTGAAAATGTCAATAGTCTTTTCAATTTTGCTGTGGTTTTTCTAATGTATCATTTTCACAGGAATGCATTTCTTTTGTGTGTTTGGGATGGTGTTCCATTAATCTCTAGTATTATGTTTCTACAGATCTTATGGATTAGTGAATCCTTATGTGTGAATCAAAAGAAACTCTCCCAGGCCCAGTATTTGCCAACAGAGAAGATGCATCTGTCTTGGCCCCGCCATTGGTCCAACTGGGTCTTGTTAAATACCGTTCTGAAATCTATGGCTGGCAAGTGGATGGCTGTTCTCAATTCTAGTTCCATGTATATAATTAGTGGGCATTTAACTCATCCAGTTATGCTGGTTGAGGTAGGATCTCCTACTCTCAATACCTGACTTATGACAGTTTGAAGTGAAGTGGTACGTGAAACGCTGTACCCTGCTAGTCACTGCTGACGTGGATCTTCCTATCTCTCCTCCTATTTCTTAACTTTATGTGATGGTTTTTGTTCCCCAAGACACAATATAATATCATACATCTATATGATAATACATGTTGATTTCTGAATTGTGCTGTCTGTATGAAGGTATAGAAAGAGAAATAATAACTAAGGATGGGGAAGCAAGTTACTGGCCACCTCAAAAGCATTGCTCATGGGACTGCTTGCAACTGATTTGTACTCTGGGACCTTGAGTTACAGGGCAGGCAGATGGTGTCTTTTTGTCTTTATCAAGAGTGTTTGATATACTCTGGGTCAGTATCAGATCTTGGATTTTTCTGCTGGTTTTGGTTCTGAATTTTACTTTTAAGTGGTGTAGCTTGTGTGTGCAAGTATTTTTCAGATAAGCAGTAAGTTGACGGACATTCTTAGGTTTTTAAATGTAGGTATTTTTCTTTTTCTTTTAATTTCAGGTATATTTTTAGTGGGATGTTAAGAGAAGTCTACAATCCAGAGGTCATTTAAAATTAAAGTCCAAATATTCTATAAGCTTTAATAATTGTACTGTACTGATTTAGGACAGAGTAGTTTGGGGTTTATAACAGCCTGGGACAAAGGTGGGGTTCAGTGAAAGGTAAAGTTATGTAACACGGAAAGATGAAAAGACGCTGGAAAGAACCGAGGCACAGATGTTTTTCGAAATCATTTTGGGCTAAGCGTTTCATCAGTTTCTTAGTAGTAATTGGGAGTTAATGTCAGCTCTACCTGTAAATATACCACTCAGGTCAACTTATGGTTAATCTGGTTTTAAAAGTGTGAGATCCTGTCTGGGTCCAGTCAGAGATTGAGAGCCTCATTCCAGTTAGGAATGGTCACTGCGGTGTAGAATGTGCTATGTATTTACAACAACAGTAGCACTTTATTGGTAGTTTAAATATGGTATGTATATTGCCATTGCATCATTTCAGATCCTTTGAGGAGCAGATGTCAACATGAAATTATATATGAATGAGATTTTTGGGAGGAAATGTCAGCAAAGGGTAACTGGGAAGGAAGAAGATTTGCTTGACAGAGGCTTCAGACAATGCTGCAGGGTTGGGACTTGTGAAAGATGAGAGGAAAGGACAGATTGGGTAGGAGGAGTCTCAGACTGCAGTGTATTTCTGAGAAAGTTTTGAGCAGGCTGACAGGAAGTCCTTGAGCAAAGACTTCCCACTAGAAGAGTCCTGCTTTAGACAGTAATGGGCTAGCTCCAGTGGCCCCTGTCAGGCTTTCATTGGCTGGGAGCACCTGGGGGAAGTATGTTCTTGGCATGAACACTGCAGCGGAACCTGAAGATGGCAGCTGGAGGTGTCAGTCATGTATACTATTTGCCATTTATGGACTATGTCCTCTGGTTTATAAATTTTAATATTTAATCTATACGACAAACTTGTAAGTTAAATTGTATGGTCTGTATTTTATAAATAAAGAAACTTCAATTTGGAGAGAATAAATAATAGAGGTCAAATGGTTATTAAGTGACAATGCCAGAATTTGAATATAGGTCTATAGTTACATATTAGAATTCTTTTGGTTGAAGGCAATAAAAAATATATTTCTAAGAGAAGACATTTATTTTTAGGATATAGTCACAGCTGTCACACAGAACCCCAGGGCTGACAGTGACCAGGATGCCCTAGAAGCAGGAATCGGCGTGTCATTAAGGCTGTTTCTCTGTTTCTCACTTCTGCTCCTTTCAGTGCATCTTAATCAAGTCTTTTCTCTTGCTATAGAACTGATTTTATATGCATATGGCAAAAGAGTGACTGCCCACAACTGTTGAGTTCAAGGGAGCTTCAAAAGACTCAAGCCGGAATCACTTTCTCAGAAAAGGGGTTTCTACACCAGCTAGGACAAGGTATCTGCTTCCAGACCAGGTAAATTGTCTGGAGGATTGAAATCCAGTGAAGAGATTCTGAGGGGTGAGGTGAAGGACAGTTTGTCACTGCGGTTGTCATGTGAATGGCTGCACAAGAGGAAAGAAGTTTCCAGAAAAGCAGGAGTTGGATATAGCACTTAATAGGTGTACACAGTAAGATAAAGTTTTCAATGGGGGTAAATCTTATATATAATTGTAGTGAAATATATGTGTGTCTCTCTCTATACATATACATATACATATTCCACTTTTGCTCCTTTTGATTGCTTGTATCTTTAAAATTACTAGTAAACCTTGATGCTGGTGAGATCTCTGATTTAGGTTAATCTAATTGAAATCTGATTCCTTTGGTTAGCTCAGTCTCATAGCAAACAACTGAAATCCTTATAAGGCATTTTTCTTCCTCAGAATTATCTTCCCCTCTGCATTGCTGGAGGATGTAATCATGGGCTGAATTGTGTCTCTCCCCAAATTCGCAAGTTGAAGTCCTAAGCCTTAGTACCTCAGAATGAGATCATATTTGGAGGTAGAGTCTTTAAAGAGGTAGTTAAAGTCATTAGGGTGGATCCTAATCCAGTATGACTGATATCCTTATAAGAAGAGCAGATTAGGACACAGGCACACAGGACATAGTGAGAAGACAGCCATCTGCAAGCCATGAAGACGCCTTAGAGGAAACCCATTCTGCCAACTCCTTCATCTTGGACTTCCAGCCTCCAGAATTTTGAGAAAATAAATTTCTGTTGTTTAAGTCACCCAGTCTGTGGTTTTTTTTATAGTAGTACCAGCAAACTAATCAGATGGGAAGAGGAATCATGTCTCCTTTTCCTTTTTGTTCACTCATGGAATCCATCCAGGACCCAGCCTTACTGTTTTGTGTGCCTTCTTTCCAGGGTTTTCTTTGGGCCCTAAATATTTTTTATCCCATGAGTATGTTGAAAATTTTTGTAACTTGAACATTCCCTGGGATCATTTTCTCCACTGCAAATGGAGTATCAAGGAATAATTCATTTGGAATGACTGGAGAAAGTCTTATGAATAGTTTTTCTCTCTATTGTTGCATTTTGTTTATGCTGCTAGAAACTATAGGTCAAATCTTGTACCTATGATAAATGGAGTAAATTACTTTGATGACATATTGGGAATATTATTAAAAATGAAAAATAGGTTACATAATATGTACCTGGAAACCTAAGGGTATTTATTTTGCTTTGTGAGTATTACTGGGGATTCTGAACAGTTTTACTTTATTTAATTAACTTGCCTTTTCTTTTCTTTTCTTTTTTTTTTTTTTTGATTTTCTGGAAGCATTGCAAATTGTAAGCTTTCTAGTATTCTCAATAGATTCTACTCTGTTTATTATATAGGTACATGGAGATTCTACTGTCATTTTAAATGAAGAAGTTCCCTAAGGCGAATTTTAGGATTTTGAACCATCTCACTTAATGCCTTAGTTTCGAGAATGTCTATAACTTTTTCTGCAAATAGAACAGAGGGGAGTCATTCTACTGTTATGTTTAAAGGGCATGGGGGAATCTAAATATTAAATTTTAATCTCATTCTTCCCTGCTTGCTAATGTTTGAGCTTTCTGAAGGCGTTTGTAGAAATGGGTATTTGACATGGCATTCTAATTTTTCAAGCAGCTTTGCAATGGAAGTGTACCAGGCAGTCTTTTTCCCTTATTGGCCCCCACCTCCGTTATCTAGGTCCAGATGAGTGCACAGCCAAGAAAAGGCGCTTCAGAGCTCATGTTAAACCTATTCATAAATAATATAGCTATCCACTCCCTACCCCCGCTTATATTTTTACAGGAATACCATGCAGTCGATTATGTTTAAAGTCTTTTTAAAGCTGTAGGAAGACATGCTATACTATTGACTCTGAGAAGTCCAGAGCAAATAGAGAAAAGAAGAACAAAGAAGTGGCTGAAAAGAGTTTTGTAGATGTACTTTTTCTTTTTGTAATTAGTATTATTTTAAAAGATTAGAGTATGTTTGAGCTGAAGAGGACTCAAGTCATTAAGTACCAAGCTTTGAACAGAACATGGCAGAGATAGCGGAAAGGGGGCATGATTTTGGCTTCCTTGAAGGCAGTATTCAAAGGAGCCTGTAGGCAGTGAGTGACAGGAGTTTAGGAAATATTTCCTAAGGGAAACTATGAAGGTTTATTTCCTATAAAAATCTACAATGTGTGCACTTCTGAGCCTGCAAGATGTTTGTCTTTCTGCCAGAGGCCCTGACCAATTTTGTGAGCTGTCAATTCTCATCCTGGGTCACCTCAGTAGATGTTTACCTGTCACCGATGAGCTGCCAGGCCTCAAACCTGTGTCAGCATGGTCTAGATATGAGACTGCATCAAGATGAAGAAGAGTTTTTCCTTTCCCTAAAAAGTTGATGCTCCTATAAAGGAGGACACAAAGAGGCTCAAGGCTTTCTAAACTCTAACTGGTTAGAGATGATGAGTGATTTCTAGTCAGAATGGAAGAAATTAAAGGGAAAACAAAAGATGTCAATACTTAGCCATAATTATTGTTCATCTATGGGAAACTCTCCTCCCCATTTTGTTAGTAATTTTAACACAATCTCAGATACGTAATTTTACCCCTACGTATGTCAGTACTCATATAAAAAATAAAAAGAATATTTTTATACGTAACCACAATACCAGCAAAAGTGGCTTATTAAACAGATTTGTGATTTACCAAAAGTGGAAAATGACAATTGAAACATGGAAGGGATTGACATACATTCATACTATAGTTACCTCATTTCTATCTTGGGTAGGATTTCTGGACTTATTAAGGAAATGCAGCCAAAATGATATTATATATCTAAACTTAATCAAGAAATTTGATAAGGTCTCCCTAATTTGTGAACAAGATGGAGACTTACAGGTTTGACTCCAATATTTGATTGAAAAAATGGATTCCCATTCAGTTGAAAGAAAGTTTTTTTAACCTCGTAATTTTTGATATTTTTGCCAATGACTTGAAAGAAATATAGAAAGCCTGCTCATTCAAGTTGTGGATAATAAAATAATAAGTGAAAAAATCTTTACTAGCTAGAGAATGGATTGAATTCATTATGCTGAAATTTAACAGGGATGGATAGATGGTCCTTTTTTTTTTTTGTTTCCAGAAATTTTGCTCTAAGAGACAGAAAATTTCAACTGACAGTAAGCACACAATTGACCAATGATGTGATGAGGCTTTCAAAGAAAACAGAATGTGCTCTGAAGTTGTGTAAACACACATAGGTGTCTAGAAAGAGAATGTTTATAGTTCTGTTCCTTTCCTGTCCCAGTGGTCCACTTTAAGAGGATTTAGACAAATTGAGTGGCCAAGAGACATAAAAGAGAATAACCAACGTGAGTAAGTCATGCCATGTAAACAATCTATTAAAGGAACTGGGAATAAATCATCTGAAAATGAGAACGTGATAACCACCTTCTGATATTTGAAGGCCTGTCATGTGACCGTATAATGAGACTTTCTGTGTAGACTTGAGTGCTAGCATTTTAACCGGTAATAGAACTTTCAGAGAGACAGATTTTGGCTCAAGATATAGAAGAATTTTCTAATGGTCAGAGCCATCTAAAGTGGAATCCATGTATTTTTTTTTAAGTCATTGGAGGTGTTCCAAAAATAAAGGTGTCATTTCTTGGGATATTATAGCCGTTATCCAAGCTTTGAATGATTAGTTAACACTGTTTTCTTTTTTCATATCTGAATTTTTAGCATTCTGTGAAGTGGTTTTCAGCTTGCTTGACTTCAAAGTGGCCAATTTTCCAGTAATCCAATCCACAGACAATTATGTTTTAACCCCCAAAGGGCTTGATAGAGATCTTGCCTTACAACTTAATAGAGATTTTTGTCTACCTTCTTTTCATCCTAGGTTTTGCCTGATTCACATTCAGGTGGCCTCCGACTGCCATCCTGTCTTCCTAGGATATTACTTACTCTTTCAAACTCAAGCTCCTTTTTTGGCACAAATATCCAGATTACCTGCAACTTTCTAAGTTCTAGTTATGGCCTGATAGATAGGTTCTTTGACATTTAATTGGCTGGAGTTTGATGACAGACCCTCAATAAGCCCCAATGAGTATTCCATTTCTTCCTTTTCTCAGTTATTCTATCTGAGCAGCTACAGAAGTTTCAATGAAAATGCATAGTTTTTCTATATGTATAATCTTACGGTGCAGTCACAATTTAACTCTACACATAATAATCTTCACGGTTACATTAAAGTGCTCTCACAGATAAATTCATTTTGAAATCCTTTTGGCTTGTGGAATCTTTTGAGGTAACAGTGGCAAACCATAAGTAGAGAGAAGCAGGCATGTGAGAAGACAAAGCTAAAGACAAAGATTTGGGAGAATTTGTGTAATAAATGGGTTGGTTAAAGAATATGTACAGAGAGAATCATATCAATTTCAGCTCTGGGGGTGAGTGTCCTTTCCTGATATTACTCTAAATATGTTCTGATACTAGACAAGCAACTTAAATGTATTCAACACCCAGACCAAACATTAATATTAAGGGAAGAATAAAGGAAAATGTTGTTTATATCTTTTTGTGCCATGGCCTATGCCGGATACTTTATATTATCTCATTCAATCCCCGTAACAACTCTTGGAGACAGATGAGATAAGATGCAGGCAAGAGAACAAGGTAGGAGGTTGAGTACTGAGCCAAGTTAACACACCTAGTAAGGCGCAGAGCAGCAATTCATGTTGACATATATTGCCTTTTCTATAACGCCACACTGCATACTCTGTTGTGTGGATACAGATGGGGGCCAGGGTGAGATCTCAAGACATAACACGTGGCAACGAGGCCGTGATTACCTTTTCATTGTTTTAAGTAACATGTTATTTGCTTCTAATGAAAAGTTTGCAAGATTAATACACTGGATTTCTAGAACCCCCATGAGTTCAAAGCAGACAGTTCCCTTTAAGAAGCCATATGACACATGCAAATTTTTCAGCCATCCAATACATTGAGCAGGTAGCTCAAGGCATTCTGTAACACGCGGAAAAGCTGAGGCTGTTCTTCTGTGATCCTATAACTGCCCCAGGGAATCAGTGTGTTGAATTTGCTTGACCTCAAGTGTTTCAGGTGACAAGATCAAATCAATATGGGAAAAGGTTTCTTGACCTCCAAGTACCTTGAGTTCAGCGGGATTTGCTCGAGAGGAGTGCGGCTCCAGGCTCAAGGCTGTGGGAAGCATTTGGCATCTGGTGGCTTGGTTGGTGGAGGGCTGTGATAACGCACTACCCATCCAATTCCTTTATCTCCTGATGACACCATTTTTTAGAAGATATCCCTAGGGTAAATCTCTTCAATTGATTTTGCTGTCAGGAGTCAGTTCGAGATCACATAGGAAAGGAAGATTAGTACCTCACTGGTTAAGTGCTTTAGCAATTTGCCCTATGTGTTAAATTATGGACTTTATCAGCTCAGAGCCGCTTAATTTCCAGAGCAGGGCGAAAATGATACCATTTGGACCAACCGCTGATCTTCACATTTCAGTCATTGGAGACTTTGGCAGTTTGAACTTGTCTGTAAGTTTAGTAAAATCCTCAAGTCCTGGGACTGACTTTTCAGTCTCTCTGGCAGGACCTGTCTCTCAGTAAATTGCTTGGTCACATTACTGTGAATTGCCATAGAGTCTGTCCCCGTCATCTGTTCTAATTTCTTTAAATGGTTATATGGATTTGCTGAAAATGATAATATTGTTAGTATTAGTGCTCGTTCTGAGTTTGTGTTGTTGTGTGATGTGGCATGCAAATAAAGCAAAAACAGTCACATTGCCATGATGGGAGACAGGAAAAAACAGTCCAGATCAACGTCAAAAAGTTGGAAGAAATCGCAGCGCCATTCCCAAAATACCATTCTATCTGCTAGAGGGGAGGTAATATTTTATTCCCACCAGTCTTTGTTGTCCTCAGGCAATCCTCAATGAAAATTCTAAAAAAAAAAAAAATCCACTTCTCTTCTTTGTAGCTTTTTTCACCCTCCCTTAAATCTCCTAGCAAATTCAGTTACATGATTAACTGGACTTCCATTTTGCAAATCAGTTGGTTGGAATGAATAAGATTTTTAGCAAATCTTCTTGTTGGCTACTGGAAGAGGTTTGGTGGTGATCTCCCACTGTGTTACTCTTACCTCTAAGTACTTTTTACAAATTAGATGAGGGTCATGAGCACAGAATAATCTCTTTTCATTTCTCTGAGCTACAGAGTAGTGGGTTTCACTCCTGGACTTGTTTCTGATCTCCTTGGCTTCTAATCATGTTCTCTTTTCCTAAAGAGACCTCTACTTGACCCACAGCCTCTCTGAATTCTCTGTCTTCCCCATAGCTGCTCATTGAATGACCTCAGGAAGGGTACTTGGGCATGCCTACAGAGACCAGCAACGTGTGCACAGACATAGGAAGTATAGGGTATTCGTTTATATGTCAGTGTTGAGAATTCAGAAGGAATTCTGGAAGAAGCATTTTTAAAACTATAACCTGAAGGATGGATGCATAAGCATCACCCAGCTAGAAATAAAGGGCAGGGAGAAAGATCCACAAACTGGAGAGACTGATGTGAGCAGGGAACTCCAAGCGGCTGAGTATGGCGGCAGCGTAAGGTGAAGAGGGAAAGGAGGAGCAGGTGGGGTCGGGGTAGCCAGAGCCACATTGTCAAGTGCCTTCAGCAGTTTTAGTTTACTTTGCTCAAGTGTTTGTATATATTTTAAAGAAGCAGGAACATAAGTTCGTGGTTCTTCAGAACATTGGCAGTTCTAATTCCCGTGACTTAACGTCCACATCTCAAACAGGTATTGCTCTTTGCCAAGCAAGGATCTATCCTGTCTTAGGGGGTGGAGAATAATCCTTCCTACTCTCTTTCCTTAAGCAAGAGTGAATGTGGAGCACATTTAGCCTGAAACCTACATCTTAGGATGAATCATTCTTAGGATGAGTCATCTTTGAAAAATCATATTTTTATATTTGTGGAGCCAGCTACACTTACCTACTAAACCACTTGACTAGATCATTTCACAATTTAAATTCGGACTCTGTCTCCCTCCCTCTTCCTGCCACTGGCTGCTGGCTCCTCCATGGTGTGGCTCCCCGACACCACTCCGGCTTCACATGCTTGCTCTTCCTTCAGGCTTGGCGCACACGCCTCGCTGTCCTCTTTCAGGCCCTCGTCCCTCCCGCCCTAGAGGATTTGCACCTGGTGATCTCTGTTTTGTAATGCTGTTTCATTTCCTTCTCACTCAGCTAACTTTCCTTTCCTGATCAGATTTCAGCCACATCGTCACTTCCTCAGGGGCTCTTGCCCCCCTCCTTTCTCTGATTAGGCTGGAGTCCTCTATTACACTTACCTTAGTGCTTGTCCATAGGCCTGAGTCCCAGGGGTTAGTACAGATCTCACAATCAGGTGGGTGACTCCAGCACTACACTTCCCCCTTTGGTAAGTATTTCTGGAAGTTGCTGGGTAACGGAATGATCAACAGTACGTATTTTCTCCACCGCTTCCTGGAACAGCCCTTCAGGTCTGCTCTGCTCCCTTCCATTTCATGCAACGACCAGGTCGACCTCAACATCTTCAACCGCTGCTCTCATTCTCTTTTGCATTCTTCTCTTCCTTCACTGTCTCTTCCACCTAGGTATTCCCCAGGCCCTGCCATGATTCCTCTTCTTTTCTTCTCATCTAACTTCTCCTGGGTTATTGCATCTACCTTCAGGACCTCTGCTGCTCCTTAGGCATCAGTGAGCTTCAGATTTATAATATCTCCTCTAACATCCACCTCTTACTTGGACTCCACTTGCATTTTTCCAACAAATGAGTAAAGTTTTCACTTGAGTATGTTGAAGACACCTCACTTCACAGTCTATATGCCTCAACATTTCTTCTCCCATTATCATTGCTCCTTCACCCCTATTCCCCAGGATACCTTGGAGTTGGTTTTGAATTTTCCCTCTTTCTAATTCCTTCACTTTCACTTCTGCCTCCATCTGGTCATGTGCTCTGGGGTCTACATCTTAAATGTCTCTGTAATCTATCTTCTATCTGTTTCCAAGAGAATATCTCCCTACTCCTCCTGCTTTAAACCTCATCTCCAGTTCAGCTGCAATATCATCTCCAGAGTTAGCATTTCAAAACAGATAGACGTTTGATCATCAACTCGGGTTAAAAACTTTGTTCAGTATGTATTTTCTATAAGATGACATTTCAGAGCCTTGGTATGCCATTCAACATCCGGGTCGTCTCTTGGTATCTCGCTCATCAGTCAGTCACTCTGGTCAGTCTGTTCTAGCCCATTATCTACACACTTGCTGGCCTCTGTGGTTTTGCTTGTGTTGATTCTTCTGCTGTAAGTTTCCTCGTTTTCCTTCTCTGCTCCAGTAACTTCTTCAATCTTCGAATGTTACTTTCTTTGTGCAATTTCCTTGGAACTCCCTAGCAAGAATTAGTGACTGCTCCCTCCTTGATGTTGCCACAGTATTTTCTGTGGATATGCCTTTGCAGCACTTAGCATAATAAGCCAATAATATACATATGTGTGTATATACAATTTTAGTTATTTTTATTTATTCTGTGGTCCTCTCACTAAATAGAAACATTGTGAAAATAGAGGTAGTGTCTTATTCATCTTTGCATCTCTAGAGTTTAGTACAATGCTTGGGTTTAGACCACATGGTGGAGATTATAAACATTTTTGTAAAATTGAATTTAACAAGTAACCTTGTTTTGCTATTTAGAACATGAGCAGAAATTGCTGAAAAAAGGGAAATACAAAGAAACAGTCAATGGGTTTTTTTTTTTTTTAAACATCAATGTTGAGTGAATAGCTTGCTATTTATTAGCTAACTTTATTGAAGGTAAAACATAGCTAATATATATTTGAATTAATATAAACAACAGATATTAATATTAATAATCCCCCATTTAGAAAAGAAGAAATAGAGCCTCGGAGAGGTTGGATGTAGAATCCAGTCCTTTGCTTTTTTTAGCCTTTCAAGTTGTCCACAGATAAGAAAGATGGGGCAGAGCAATGAATGTTGTATCATTAGGCTCAAGCAGAAGGAAGCTGTCATGGTAATTGGGACAGGTGCATTGGGAGACATGCCAGTTTTAGAGAAGATAAATTAATTCACAATAGTGCAGTTATGTCACAGCCTGGCAAAATGTCAGTACAAATCAGTAATGGAGTCATTTCAGAAGTTACTTTGCAGTTTGAAGTAATGCATTTACTTATAATTTCAATTTATGATATTTTCTATTGAATGATGGAAATTAGTATTCAGCAATAAATGCATTGTTGAGGGGTAAACTCAATATGTGCTTGGCTCATTGGCACTGTGATGGGAAATTTTACTGCACTCCGTGTCAAGGGTTAGGCAATAAAAGCATTTCATTCTGAAGTTAAAATCCATTTCAGTCAAGTAGATTGCAAATAATTATATTGGATGACCAACTCACAATTTTCCAGTTTTAGAAAATGCAGAATTGTAAATGAAATTTGCATTAGAAGTTTAAAATAATGATGTGCATGAAATCTTACAGTTGAAAAAAAACTTTACGTACATCTAATTTTCCTGGAGAAAACTGGGACCCTTTCTTTTTAGAAAGATAAGTGGACTAATTTTCCTGGAGAAAACTGGACCCCTTTCTTTTTAGAAAGATAAGTGATTTGTCTAAAGCCAAGTGAATCAACAGCCACACCTTGGTCAAACCCAAATGATCTGATTCCAAATCCAATGTTCTTTCCAATTATCACAATCTTGACTCATCCAGAAGAATAAAAGTACACTTCTAAAATTTTCTTTAAAAAAAAAAAACTGGAGAAAAGGCATACAAATTTATTTAACATTCTTACAGAGAGGATCACAGAATGATTGTTTCCTAAAATTTTCTTATGCCATATCAATGACTCTGATTTTCAGCTAGTTTGAAAGTTTATTTTTTTAATAGTTTTTATCCAGTTATCACTCTTGGATTTAGGAGCATTTATTTAAATAGAGAGCCACATTTCTCTTTAATATTCGAGCATTCACAAAATAATCAGCCAATGTGGAGAAAAGTCTATTGTGTATTTTTTTCCGGAAAGGTTGTAGAAACATGCCTCATCAATTGAAGAAACACTTCAAACACTTTCTTGACTTTTCCAAAAGAAACCAGTGTAAGATGACCCTTACAACCTCCAAGGACAAGGTATTGCCTAGTTTAAGCAGTTTAATTTGGTATATGTTTGTACTTTGTTCTTGAAAAAGCGATGTCTGCTGTGGAAGAGTAAGTCCATGTCCCCTATTGCAACCTCTAGAACTTTCCTTGAAGTGCTGCTTGTTTGAATATTAGCATCAGCTCTTCTACTTTGAGTGTAGGGAAGTAGAAACTGGTGAGAAAGGGAGAGGTAGAGGTCAAGGAGTGACTGGGAATCAACTCTCAAAATATTCAACTCCCCTCCCCTAATTGATTACAAAGGCTTTTGTGTATTAAGCTATTTTATTTTTATAACAGCAATCAGAATTATTATGGACATCATTTTATAGTGAAAACTGAAGCTTAGAGATACTAGCTGAGTTTCCCTATGTGACACATCCAGCATACTGCAGAGATGAAACCTGGCCAAGTTCTGAAGACTCGCAGCCTAGAATTCTTTCCTTCCTTTTCACTTGCCTCATTTCTAGTGCGGGGATCTTCTCAAGCTAGTAACATTTCAACTTCTCATGGTGTTTCTCTGCAACATTTTAATCAGACACTTGGGCACTGGGACTGCAATGTCAATAATGTAGTCTTTCCAAAGAGATTTAATGTAACTCTTTTATTTGGGTTATTCCAGGATTTTGGTAATCTTCCAATACGATACTTTCAAAGATGTTTGTGGAAATAAAACAACTTTTACAAAAACAGTGTGTCAGAGCTTTCTAACAAGAATTGAAATTTCTTAACAGCAGGGGTTATACTGTCTTGCTTCTTTGAATCTACTTTATTTCCAACCCCACAATATTTACTAGCATAATATTCTACCCAAAGAGAGAGCTCTTTGGATGTTAATTCTCCAGTGATACAAATCTCCAAACTTTCACTTAGCTCCAAGACTTTATATTTCTGTGGGTGTATACAATGGAAAAGATTTTCTGATGTTATACTATTATTCCTCTTCAGACACTCAACTATAATTATATGCAAGAATACTGGCTGGGCTCAGTGGCTCAAGACGGTAATCCCAGCACTTTGGGAGGCAGAGGCGGGTGGATCACCTGAGGTCAGGAGTTTGAAACCAGCCGGGCCAAAATGGTGAAACCCCATCTCTACTAAAAATACAAAAATCAGCCAGGTATGGTGGCACATGCCTGTATTCCCAGCTACTCAGGAGGCTGAGGCAGAAGAATCTCCTGAATCCAGGAGGCAGAGATTGCAGTGAGCTGAGATCACGTCAACACTGCACTCCAGCCTGGGTGACAGAGGAAGACTCCATCTCAAAAAAAAAGAAAAAAAGAGAATACTATATATGCAATCTCCCTTCTAAAATTCCCATATTTTTCTCTATACTTAATCCAATCTTAATGTTATGAACAATTAAATTGCAAATTTATTTCAATACACGTAAATGACAGGTGTGTGTGTGTGTGTGTGTGAATATGGTTTGTGTGCGTACTTGGGTCCTAATTCTACACACCAACTTCCCAACACACGCAAAATAGCAACCTCAGCCACACAAACTACTGGTTCATCATCTGATGCATGGATACGAGAAAGCAGCGTGACCTCTTCCCTATTTTCTTCTTCTCTTTCTCTTTTTATTTTTTTTTAATGAAAGAAACCATTTTAAAGATACACATTTGAAAATTTTTAAATCCACAGGACAGTGGAAAGGACAAGCAAAGCAAACCACTTATCTGTTAATGTAGTGTCACATCCACTTTTTCTTTCTCTCATTCGGTCTCCCAGTCTTTCTCTCTCTCTCTCTCCAAGCTTTGAGACTGTGTGAATATCTACATTCCTTTCTCTCTTCATCTGCGGAAAAATCACACTCCAACTACTCTCCTCGAGTAATGTCTTTTATTGGTAATGCCATTCACATACATTTTTCTTTTGCTGAACAATTGAAAATAGATTACAGACATCATATTTTGCCTCTAAATACTTCAGCATGACATGCATCTTTCGAAACAGAGGTATTTGCTACAACTAAGAAAATCGACATTAATTCAATATTGTTCATACCCAGATTGCCCCAATCATGCCCCAAATGTCCACAATGGTTTGTTATATTGTATCACATTACACTATATCGTTATTATGGTTGTTTTAGCTCCGAAATCCAAAAGTGACGCATTTATTTCATTCACCTTGTCTCTTTAGTGTCTCCTAAACCAGAACAGCTTTATTATCTCCTTCTATTTTTCGTGACACTGAACCTTTTGAAAAGTGCAATAAAGTTGTCATGCAGAGCATCTCACGGTCCATTTTGTCTGTTTCCTGACTGGATGCAGGCCAAACATTTCGGCAAGGATGCCGCTTCGTTGTTAGGCATTTCTCACTGCATTGCAGGAGGTCTTCGCACTCTTACTCTCTGGTGATTCTGAGCTCGAGCCCTTGATCAGGACAGTGACCACCAGAGCTCTCCCTTTTAGATGCATGTTACCCTCTTTGAAATAAATCAGAAATCTATGGGTGAGGTCATGTGACTATCAAAATCATTTTCTTTTCCATCTGTGGAAAAATGCTATTCTTCTCTGTGATCTGCATTCTATTAACTCCACTCTATGTAATATCCTTTTACTACCTCTACCTTGTGTCATATTACTCTTAAATTTGCTGTGTTGGGAGTCTCCGGGACCACTCCAGTTTTGAAAATTCACTAGGTCTTACAGAACTTACAATGGTTTTATGCTCATGGTTTAGGGCAAGGAGATAGATTAAAATTAGCAAACGGGAAAGATGCATAGGGTAGAGTCCAGCAGAAACCAGGCTCAGACTTCCTGTTGTTCTCTCCTAGTGGAGTCAAATGTAACTCAGTTTTCCCAGGGACTATGTGAGATGACATGTATGATGTATGACCTACCAGGGAAGCTCACTGGAGCCTGGGTGTTCAGGGTGTCCAAGACACCCTGCCCAGGGGCCAAACTATTATAGGATGGCTCAGGGTGAACAAAAAGAGGCACTCACCATAAATTGCATCATTAGCACAAATTGTCCGGTGTGGTCCAAGGCCTCATGTATACAAATAATCTAATCAGGTAGGATATTCCAAGTGCTTATAGGTTATCTCCCAGGAACCAGCTAAGGGCCAGTCCTTTCTGTTGAATGTGCAAGGATTGAGAGCCACAGACATGCTGAGTTAACCTTTTATTGCACATTTACACAACTATCTTCATTTTTTTAAAGGAATAGTTATCTCAGAAAAAGCTTCTTTCCTTATATCTTTTGGCCTTCCCTTTTCTGTTGTATTTATGAATCCTCAGAATATCACTAATTAAAACTGAAAAGCTGTGTGTAAGTGGCACATACATCTCTTGGAAAAGGGATGTAATGATTTTCTGAAAAAGAAATTGACATACAAATGAATAAATACCATGATTTCTAATATTCTGTTGAGAAGTTCAACAATGATTTCTAAATTTTCACCCTCTGATTAAACTCATCTGTCCCCTCAAGAACCAGCATTCACAGCAAGCTATTTTTTCTTATTTGTCTTTGTGTTGTATAATCAGTATTTTCTTAATGTGATAGTTTTTTATTTTCTTATGGCAATTTCGTGGCTTTTCTGCTCTAGTAAAACTTATGTAATGTTTTTGAGGCGATAGAAACTCAATCACCATTTAGAACACTGATGTTCTGTACAAATACAATCAAGGTCACAACCAATTCACTGCAAGTTTACTTTGGGAGTGTAGTTTGCTTATTGTTTTAGGATAGCTTGTATTTTCTTGGTGTCTAAAGCAAAGTTCATCATTTTTGTCCAATTTACAGATTTTTTTTTACGTAGATACATAAACCGTTTGTTAAATAAGGCTTGGTTCTTAATCTACTTAAGTTTTAGAGTGCTAAAAGTTTATTTCATGTGATGATTGTTGTATCAGTATTCTCTAGAGGGATAGGACTAATAGGATAGATGTATATATGAAAGGGAGTTTATTAAAGAGTACTGATTAACAGGATCACAAGGTGAAGTCCCACAATAGGCCATCTGAGAGTTGAGGAGCAAGGAAGCCAGCCTGACTCCCAAAAATCTTAAAAGTAGGGAAGCGGACAGTGCAGGCTTCAGTCTGTGGCCAAAGCCCTGAGAGCCCCTGCCTGGCAAACCACTGGTATAAGTCCAGGAGTCCAAAAGCTGAAGACCTTGAAGTCTGATGGTCAAGGGCAGGAAGCATCCTGCGGGAAAGAAAGATGAAGGCCCGAATAATTGTTTTCTGTTTAACTCTAAACTATTTTATAGATTTTTAAGTTATGTTAGTAGCCACAGTTCTTACACACTATAGACTTTACTATGGCTGGTTTAACTAGAGAAGTATTTATTGAGAGAAACAAATAAAGAGCTCAAAGTTTCATTGAGAAGCCTGAAGAGACACACTTAAGTAGGAGGAACTATAACCAGAACCATAGTTCAGGGTCAAGCAATCCACAGAGCGGCTGCCTTTGCCAGCAGTTAAAGCTGCTATTCAAAAAGTCACCACCATAGTTGCTGATGCCAGAACCCACAGACTCTGCCAGGCTGTATGCCAGGAAAATAGGTGTCCTGCATTTCATCTTGCTTGCCTCATGTAGACCCATTTCAAGTCAAAGTCTAAATGCGTGCTTTTCTCTCCAAGTGACCCAATTCCAAATCAAGGTCTTGCACCAATCCCTGACTGGTGGAAATTGAATAGCACGTAGAATGCCAGCTGTAAGAGTTTGGGAAATTTACTTATACGGCTTACCTGCTTTGACATGCTAGAAGGGGTTGGAACAGGTGCTGAAACTGCAAACCCACAACCTGTCATAGGAGGGAGGGCTGTGAGGAGTGCCCAATGCATTTGCATCTCCCTGTTTTGTCATGCATCAAATCAGATGCTGTATTGAAAAATTTACATATGACCATCAGAGCACTTCACATCTAACAGCGAATGCAGTCTTCCTCTCCTACCAGTTAGGATCCGAACAGAGCGCAGTTTCCTAAAATGTATATGACTCCTACTGTACTTTCAATTTCACTTCTACTGGTGCGAAATTTTCTCTTCTCTCTGAACAACAGAGATTTCAGGGATCATCACTAAAGCGGTTATGTTAGAGATGGTAGGAGGGGCACAGGTGATGGATGCTGAGAAACGGATGGTGGAGGCTACAAAGTTAGGTTTAAAAAATTATCTGAGGAGAATGGAGTGATTTATGTGGTACCACAAGCCTTTGGAATTCTGAAGTCTTCAGTTCTCCCTGGCAATTTTGCATACTTTCCTTCACTGTTTCATTTTATTTTTATTTTTAGAGAAGGGGTTTTAGAGCCAGGATGGTCTTTATCTCCTGACCTCATGATCCGCCCACCTCGGCCTCCCAAAATGCTGGGATTACAGGAGTGAGCCATCACGCCTGGCCTTTCATTCACTCTTTAAATGGAAGTGAAAAAATTAGTTTGATTTTTATTCTTATGTTTCTACCTCCCAGTAGGTGAAGCCACTGGGATTAGGTGGTGTTCTGCCTAATTAACAGCTCACTAGCTCCTGAACTATACCCTTCCCTTATATGTGTGAAAATACTAGAAAGGAATTTCCTCTGTTTCCAACTGTGGTTAAGTCTTGATCCCTTGAGGAAAGGCCTTACTGTGCCTTACTTGTTGTCTTTAATATTGAAGAGTTTTGGCAGCTTACTTAAATTCCCTAGTTACCAATTTTTACTCTGTAGTAGCTGAAAGGCCCTGGAACTAAGTTGGTCACTGGGGGACAGTTCAGAGAAATGAGTATAATTTCCATACTACTAGGAGATCATTAGTAAATATATGTATTAGGCATTCTAATGTAGTCAATAAAATATCCAAGAAATTTTGGGGACTAGAATAGCACGCCTGTTTTGGGTTCCATTTCTGGGCCTGAAAGTTTTACATAACTAAAAATACAAATCAGCATGCCAGTTTTGGCAGATTTATCTCCAGCCGTTGTTTTTATAAGAAACATGGATCCAACTGAGTCTCACAAACAGACTTGAAGTAATTTAGTTTAGAGCACAACATTCCATTTAACCAAAAGGGCTGCTGTGAAGGGAAGATGTTACCCATTTTCCAAGTGTTCCCCTGCTGACATTGACGCTCTTGTAGCTGGGAGCCCAGTAATGCCTTTTCAGCCCAGCTGCAGACATTAGAACTGACTTCCCAAATGAGCTTGATTATTCAAGTAGAATTATGCGCTCAACTGTAATTCATTTTGTTGTGTAATCTTTAGAAAAAAATGTAGCATATGAATGAAGAGGCATATTATTTGAAAAAATTTTATACCAGAAGGATTGAGAGAGTGTGACATGCATATTAAGGCATAACTTTATTCAAGGTTTTATTTAAAAATATTATTGCACATATACTGTCATGTAAATGACATAGTCAAAAGGAACTCCCATGTTTAGTCAAAAGGAAATCCCGTGTTTGCATGTTTAACAACTGGGCCTGTGAGTATCCCTTGGCCTTTCAAAATTAAGACTACTTTTGAGATATGACAGTTATTTTTTAATGTTTTCTCATCACTTGTTGAACTTATTTTATTGTACTTTACGTTCTGAGGTACATGTGCAGATCATGCAGGATTGTTGCATAGGTACACACATGGCAATGTGCTTTGCTGCCTCCATCCCCCCGTCACCTACATCTGGCATTTCTCCCCATGTTATCCATCCCTGACCTCCCCACCCCCCCACTGTCCCTCCCTTGGCCCCCACCAACAGACACCAGTGTATGATGCTCCCCTCCCTGTGTCCATGTGTTCTCATTGTTCAACACCCGCCTATGAGTAAGAACATATGGTGTTTGATTTTCTGTTCTTGTGTCAGTTTGCTGAGAATGATGGTTTCCAGGTTCATCCATGTCCCTACAAAGGACATGAACTCATCGTTTCTTATGGCTGCATAGTATTCCAAGGTGTAGATGTGCCACATTTTCCTTGTCCAGTCTATCGTCAATGGGCATTTGGGTTGGTTCTAGGTCTTTGCTATTGTAAACAGTGCCACTATGAACATACGTGTGCATGTGTCCTTATAATAGAATGATTTATAATCCTTTGGGTATATACCCAGTATTGTGATTGCTGGGTCAAATGGAA